>JASDQU010305826.1:10055-57873 GCA_032191745.1 Picea mariana | reverse complement strand
CCAAAAACATACATACATCAAAATTTGTTAGCTAGAACCACAATATACCATTTTGGTAACATAGGCATAAATTTTCTTTTATGGTCACTCGCAATTTTCTTTCTGACTTCCTGTGATTTGAGATGCTCAATCCCTAATTATGGATGAATACCTAGAATCCTCTTTCCAAGACCTTTCCCATGACTGCTTCCTTGCTCAATTCTGAGTCCTGAGCAGAAAGTTGTTGACGCAGGACCTCCCATCCAAAAACCCTTCTATGCAGTGTTCTGCTATAACTGCATTGTAAACCCCAAAATTACAGTGCCAAGGATCGTCTTAGCTTTCAAATTCGATCACTAACGTGATCGAATATCCACATAACCACAGTTTTAGTACAGAGGCGTTGAACCTAGTTATTCTTGTATGACGAAAGGACCTATAACTCCGACCTAGGTGATTGAGGCTATGACCTTGCTCAATTCTTCAGGCGTTGACCTCCTGTCGAGGATCGAATGTCATGCTTGAACCGACATGGAGATATACGATCAGGAACTATTGCGAAGTCCCAACTAGCATGAGATTTATCTCCTTTCTCGAGTTCTGCAATAGAAACTTCTCGCCTGTAGTGGAATCAATGTTGATCATTGATCTTGCAGAATATACAAATTGATGGTCTAGGAGGATTGTGGAGGTTAAACCCGCATGGATGTTATTTATTTCCCCAATCTCTGCAACTTCTCTCCATCGTAGATCTTACTTGTGATGATCTGACGGTCAGGACTTAATCAGATGTTGATCTGGTGGTCCCCCTCTGCAACTCCCAGATCTGACGGTTGTTGTGGCTTTCTACTGAATTCATGCTTCGATGGTCATCATATATTATTTCCTTAGATCAATGGCTTCTATATCTTATTTCACCATGGCTGCATGAGATACCTTAACCTTAATGGCTATCCGGAAATTGTCTTTCTTGTGAAGCTGATCTTTGCACAAGTGATCTTCTTATGGAGCTGAATTTTGTTCTCAAACTCATGCTGGATCCTCTCGTAAGGTACACAGTGCTTATTTAAATATTTAGGTATAGGTCCGTACGATTCGGGACCCCACAGACTCCTTCTCTATGCTCCCTTTGTTTTGAAATCAATTTCTGGGCACTAGACCTTTTCTTTGGCCCCCAATCTCATGTGACCATGGGCTGTGTCCAAGCACTAGGTTGATAGGCACTTATCTGGAGCTTCGGGAATTCAGGGCTCCAGAAATTTGGAGGTTCTCTCAACTCCAAACCTCCAATCCTCTGGAGCGTCGTATTGGAAAACTCACGAAGAATGGTGGGTCGATGGTCCATGACTTTCTAGTATCCAATGACTGAGATGGACTTCATCCTTCGGGCCTTCGGGAGTCCTCGACCCCAACTGCTTATTCTTTGAATCCATCAAAGTGCCAAGTATCTAGAATATGGGATATACTACCATGTGTCCTCTCCCGATCAACGGTCATGGTTTATTCCACCCTTTAGAGCTTTGGGAGTTTCATCTTCATCACACTACATTCCTTATGAACACTGAATTCCCGAACCTATTAAATTTTTTGGGGTCCACGTAGTACAATTGTCATCATATAAGATGGTGACATGTGGTCCAATTAATGGTTGGCACATGTTTGGTTCTCAATGTTACAACAGGCATAACAAATGCATGAAACAAATTGACATGTGGCATGATTACTGTGCACAACATCACCCTAGGTGATGTCGACATGCCACATCACTTCGGTATTCCATGACTTTGAAACTTTGGGCTTCGACGAACTTTACACCTACACACCCCAAATCTCCTGAACGTCGAATTTTTGAAAACCTTAGGACTCACGGATCGATGATCCTCCTTCTCTATTTATATCTATGGTCAACGAAGTTTTCCAAGACTCTGGCTTCAGAGGATTTCCCATTACAACACAATAATTCTTCCGAATGTCGAACTACCGAACTGGTCCACGTCACCCCAGGTGATGTCATCACATTGTGTCACTCCGGCACTCCGAAGCTTCGGACTTCGGAAGACTTTACCTTATTACACTTCAAAATACCCAAACGTCGAAATGGCGAATACAACGATCCCTAAAGCTCGACTATCAACCAATTAATGTAGTGAAACATGTCATACTTAGGGTATGTCCATGTCACCCTAGGTGACGTCATCATGCCATGCCATATCCGACGCTTCGGGACTTATTTTCACGTCCCTGACCATCAAACCCCTACAGGGAAACACAACCTAATGACTATAGCTTTTCTTGATCTAATGACTTCAATTTTTCCTTGGCCAAATCCAATGGTCAAGCACTTCTCCCAGTGATCTACGACATAGGTCCACTCTAGAACTTCAGAGCTCTAGGGAGTTTTCCTCTTTTACAAAAAAGAACTTCAAACAACTGGAGTGGCGAAGTTCAGAGGACTTCGGTGCTTAACCACCATGCTCCTTTTTATAGGTCTAACGATTGTGAAGGGTCTTCCTTCTCTCGAACAAATCCTATGACTCAAATTTGATCTTGTGGTTATCAACCACGATCGTTGTGGTAACCACTCCGCTACTTCTCTTGAGATTTTCATTACCACCTAGGTGTTCTCTCAACGCCCTTATGGCACTCTTTAACTTCCGTTTACTCATACACAACCCATCCAGGTTCAGTGTTGAAACCATGGGATATGAACTTGAATATTGTCCATTTCGACAACAATTATTTTTTGAAACTTTTGCTTCAACTTCCACTAACATGGCCCATCCAGGCTCAGTGTTGAACCATGGCTCTAATACCATTTTGTAATGTCCCCGACCACCAACCTCTGCCTGGTAATGCTACCCAAACAACCTTATCATTGTTTTTATGCTCTGATACCATTTGTAACGTCCCCAACCACCAATAGGTCCGACAACATCACTACAAAAAACACTCTGATACCATATTGTGACGTACCCGACCACTCAAGTTGGGTCATGCTACCGAAAAGCACATTCTTTATGGGCTTCTGATAACCCAAAAGGTATCCTACCCTTCCATAGACCTCCTGAACTATGGAACACAAAAAATATTGCAGAACATCATGCATATATAACTTAACAGACAATTATATTATGCTAATATACAGATAAATGAAAAAATAACAGTAAAACTTACACGTACAACATATACAGGCTAAACTCATAAATATAAAACATGTAAAAATACAAAGAAAGTAAATGAACACATAAATGGTACTTATTGTAACGTCCCTCGACCAGGTACTCTGGCCAGGTAATGCTACCGAAGAAACCTTTGTTTTTTCCTTTACTTCTCTTATACCATTTCAATGACATTCTTGGCCTGAAAAACCAGGCCAGGCCATGCCACCGAGTAACTTTGCGGAAATAATCACATATAAAACTTAACCAGAAGATAGAGATAACATTTGGTATTCACACATATAAATATATATCTATCTAATGCAATTAAACAAATGTCGATACTCTACTCATACACCTGTTCATGCAGAACCAACATTAACACATACATGCAACATATATATACAGGCATTACTCATTAATTATAATGCAAATACATATACACGACATACAATGAACATAGTATTGGTACTTGTATTTTAATAGATGACCACCAACTGCGTGCATACCTTCCACGAACCTCCTAGCCTTATACCACATTGCTCATCAGGCTCAGCAGTGGATCACCCCCGAGCTGGGACTAAACTCCACCAGGCAAGGCTAGGCTAGGAAAGGACAACAAGGAAGTTCCACAAAACAACAGGAAGGATCTTTTATCCCAAGAACCACTTACTCCCACAACCTACAGACCCTCATTTCCCACACGCTTACTCCACCCCATGAGGGTACACCTTCACTAATACAAGTCCATCGGCTACTACACCTCCTTTACCTTGGGCTTCAACAACAGGTTGGACCGGAAGTCTCAGAGTACTGTAGCTTCTATGGGACTCCCACTAGGAGAACTCACTTCCCAACAAACTCTCTCACCTGGGAGAGTTTCTCACAGGCCTGACAACCTGCTTCTTTAATTAAGCTCTTATGTCAAATGAACATAGGTGATGTCAACAACAGAATTCGGGTAACACACAGGTGAAGTCAACCACATAAAATGGGTATGGACACATAATATGAAAACAAACCAAGCTTAGCCAAAACTGTGTTGGCAACAACTGCCAACCTCTATGACACATCACAACTCAAGAAAAATACAAGTTTTTTGGGCTTCACAGGAAATACGTAGGACAACTCCCATGTCTACAGGTTACACTGGTGCATGCATCAGTGGGGAGTATGGCTCTCTTCCAGGGTGGCTAACCTCACGAGAGTGCCGATGCAATGGTGAATTATTGTGACAGTCGTGAGACTAGTGAGTGAGTAGGCCCCCAATGAGCTGACTTTCCCCCTTGAAACTTCATGTGCCCAGGTTGACACCTGTCTCCCTAAAGCTACATGAGCTCCACTTAACACTCATCCCCCTTTCCCAAGGAACTTAGGACAACATGGTTATATCAAAACTTAGTTTCTAGGAAATAATAATATAATATTATTTCTTTAGAGGTAATCCCTCTAGCTTAGCCCCTATTCCTAGACACTTATCCCCTTCCCCACCTAGTGGAGCTTAGTCCCCCATAAATATTTCTTCATGGAAGGTTTACACGCAACAATGTAGTTTTATTAATGATATGTGTGTATTTACATATACAAAATCAGGCTCATTGTCCTTAACATCTGTCTCACCAGCCTAATAAACGCATAAGTCTCTCAGCTTATAACTGCTTGTCTCACCAGCCTATAAGCATAATTACAATTCAATAGGGGCTCGACCTTGGGGTGTTACAATCCTCTCCCCTTATTTTTTCACTGTCCTCGGTGCAAATATTTACACAACAACAACAAGATTTCCAAAATATTCAAAAATATGTGGGTACTCTGCCCGCATAGCATCTTCAAGCTCCCATGTTGCATCCTCAGGACCACACCAGGTCCATTGAACCTTTACAATATTTACGACTCGATTCCAGAGTTGCTTTCTCTTCCAATCGAGTATGTGCATAGGATGCACTTGCAAAGCACCTTCTTGTTCCACCTGGATCACATTCCAATCAATCACATGATTAGCATCAAGTATATACTTCTTAAGCAATGATACATGGAATACATTATGAACAGTCATGGATGCAGGCAATGCAAGAATATAAGCTACTGGTCCAATCCTTTCTAGGATTTCAAACGGTCCATAAAATCTGGTTGCCAACTTGGAACAACTTCCCAGCTTCAGGGAAATTTTGTTGGCTTTCACCTTCAGAGGAAACATGGTCACCCACTTTAAACTCTCTGTGGTTTTTGCCTTTGTCTGCATAAATTTTATGTCTGTCTTAGGAAGCCTTCAAATTATATTTAATATTCAACATTTTCTCTTCCATTTCCTTGAGCAACTTTGACCCAACCACTTCCCTATCAGTTGGACTGTCCCAACTTATTGGGGTGTTGCACTTTCTGCCATAAAGTGCTTCAAACGGGCTCATCTTCAGTGATGCTTGATACCCATTGTTGTAGGAAAATTCTACCAAGTGTAGATAATATTCTCATTTAAATGGTTTGTCCATCACATACATCCTTATCATGTCTTCTATCACTTGGTTTACTCTTTCTGTTTTTCCATATGACTCAAAGTGATAGGCCGTGTTCAAGTTTAGGCTCATTCTGAACCCCTCGAATAGTCCTCTCTAGAACTTTGAGGTAAAATTTGGGTCTCTGTCAGACACAATTTTCTTGGGAATACCATGCAATCGTGCTACCTCCCTCATATAGATATCAACAATGTTAGTTTCCTTGTGATTGTTCTTCAATCGAACAAAATGGGAAACTTTAGTAATCTTGTCCATTACTACCATGCTTGCATCATTCTACTTGCTTGTTCTAGGAAATCCTTTGATGAAATCTATTGTTACCAATTCCCACTTCCACTCAGGGATGGTTAATGGTTGTAGAAAACCAACTGGGTGTCTATGCTCAGCCTTTACCTTTTGACATTCCAAGAATTTGGCAATAAATTCAACAACTTCGTTCTTCATGCCTAGCCAATAATATTGGCTTTTGACTGCTGAAATTGTTTTATGATATCCCAGGTGTCCTGCATAAGGTACATTGTGCATTTATTTTAAAATCAAACTCTTCAATTCAGAAGAGTTGAGTACATAAACTTTGTTTCTGTATAAAAGAATTCCATCAATTCCCAATTTGAAATATTCAACCTTTTGTTGCATTTTATTTTGCTGCAACTTTGTTATCAATTCTATGTATTGTGAATCAACTTTTGCAGCCTCAACGATTCTTCGTTGAAGATTCATCTAATACATGCTGATGGCTGTAGAATGTAGTTCATGCACTCTCCCACTGAGTGCATGAACCACTTTATTCTCCTTTCCTTTGATGTGCATGATATCAAAGTCATATTTGGAGAGGAATTCCAACTATCTACTTTGTCTGGCATTCAATGTAGGCTGATCAAACAAATACTTCAGACCATGATGGTCTTTCCTGAGATCAAAAATCTTTCCCATGAGGTGATGTATCCATTTATTTAAAGCGTTTACAATGGCTTCCAACTCCAAATCATGAGTGGCATAGATCCTTTCATGCTCTTTCAATTTTCAGGACTCAAAACATATCATAAACCCATTCTGGATGATGACTCCTCCTAGTCCTTCTTTACATGCATTTGTGCAAACCATGAAATATTCATTCATATCTACAATCTTCATAATTGGAGCACTGGTTAACAACTGCTTCAATTGTTGGAATCTTTTTTCACATTCTTTTGTCCATTGAAATTTCTCTCCCTTCCTTTGAAAGGAAGTGATGGGGTGAGCTATTCTTGGAAACCCTGCAATGAACCTTCTATAGTAGCTAGCTAGACCCATGAAGGATCTGACTTCTGTTACATTTTTAGGTGTTGTCCACCCTTTAATGGCCTCAATATTTTCAGGGTCCATGGCTATCCCTTCTTCCGATATGATATGCCCCAAATAGTGAATTCTATTTTGATAAAACAAACACTTGCTCAATTTGGCATACAATTGATGCTCTCTTAACACTTGCAACACCATCCTCAAATGATTCTCATGCTCTTCTTTTGACTTGGAATATACAAGGATGTCATCCAGAAAGACAATGAAAAACATGTCCAAATATTCCCTGAAAATGCCATTCATGAAGCAGATAAAAATAACGAGTGAATTTGATAACCCCAAATGGCACCACTGTCAACTCATAATGACCGTACCTTGTTCTGAAGGCGGTCTTTATGATGTAGTCCTCTTTAATCCTTACCGGATGGTATCCTGACCTGATATCTATCTTCGAAAATATCTTTGCATCCTTCAATTGATAAAAGAGATCATCAATCCTTGGTAAAGGATACTTGTTCTTTATAGTCACTTTGTTCAACTATCTGAAATCCATGCACAATCTCATTGTTCCATCTTTCTTCTTTATGAACAAGACTGGGGCACCCAAAAGTGAGACACTTGGGAGGATATATCCCTTCTTCAGAATCTCTTCAAGCTGCATTTGCAGTTCCTTCAGATCTGGTGTACTCATCCTGTAGGGAGTCTTTGACACTAGGGCTGCTCCAAGCATCAAATTTACAGAGAAATCAATATCTCTCTTTGGAGGTGGTCCTGGTACCTCCTTGAACACATCTTCAAAATCTTCTAGGACTACATGGTCCTCTAGAATTGGCACCTTATCCTTAGATTCTTCCTCCATATGAGCTGAAAATATTTGACAGCCTTTCCTGTAGAATTTCTTCAGCTGCATTGCTGAAATTTCTCTAATAGCAACTTCCCTTGGAATTCCTTGGACTGCTCTCTGATTTCCTTCCTCATCCAAGCAAGTGAATGCCTTGTTATGGCAGTCTAAAATGGCACGGTGTTGGTCCAACCAGTTCATACCAATTAGAAAATCATATGATCCTAAAGGAAAGATATTCAGATTTGCCTTGGTACTTAGTCCATTCATGCCTAGTGGACATGATTTAACCGACTCAACAAATTTTCTCTTGGCTCCTGTAGCCATCTGTACCAACCAATATTTCTCATGCTTGCTTCTCGATAAGAATAATCTTTCCACAAATTTAGGATTAGTGTAACTATGACTAGCTCCTAAGTCTATTAAAATAGTTAAGGCATGGTTATTAATCATACCAAATTCAATCATGTGTGATTGAAACTCATCTTTCTTGTTGTCCAGGGATGCATATATTCTTGGTACTCTCCTGCCCATGTCCTCCACTATTTCATCTTGCTGAACATTGTGAACAACTCTCATCTTGTCCTTTCTGTGAGGACAATCTGTATACCTATGATGTCCTTTACAACCCCAACATTCCATAGGTGTCTTCTTTGGCCTTTGCCCACCTACTTCAGACATCCTGGGCTCTCTCAAAACTAGTTTTCCTTCAAGACTGTTCCTGAAAGATGGTGGTTTGTTTCCCTTCTACCTCTACTCCCTCTTAAAATTCTTCTTGTCTCCCCAAGCTTTTTGGAAAGTAGGATTTTATTTTTGCTGATCATATAAGCATTTTCCCCTCCTTATAGTTTCTTCCATAGTTTTAGGATCATAATACTCGATCTTGTCACTGATGGAAGATGGAAACCCACTCAAATACCTTTGAATATTAACTGTCTCATCCTTGATGAAGGGATCATACTCCAACAACTCCAAGAATCTTTTTTCATACTCATCAATGGACAAACTTCCCATCTTGAGTTCAAATAACTCTTTCATTTTATTGCCATAATATCTCTTAGTTAGGTACTTCCTTTCAAAATGTCTGTTGAATTCCCTCCATGTAACATTCTTCTCTCTGATGTGTTGTACTAGCAAAATTTGATCCCACCATACAGATGCCTTGCCTTTGAGTTGATAGATGGAAATTCTTCCTTCCACATGAGAAGAATAATTATTCAATTGAAAATACTTTCTCATGCCCAACAACCATGTCTTTGCATCTTCATCCTTCTTATGCTCCCCATCAAACGTAATAGTGTTAATTTTTTTCATTTCCCCTCGTAGCTCATCTTCGCCAAACCTCTTATGATTCCTTATAGGAGATGGACTTGAGTTGTTGTGTGCTCTCTTATTGGAATGCCTCGGGGAGTGCTGGTGATGCCAGATAATACTTCTTGTTCTTCTGGGACTTCCTGATTTGCTTGAGCCACTCTCCTTATCAAATTTATGTTCTATTCTTTCTAGGATCTACATCAACTTCACGTTGAATTCTCCCTGTTGCTCCCTAGCTTTCATGATCTTTTATTGTTTGCTCGGTGAGTTTGTACATCTTTCTACAAATTTTTAATGATTTTCTTCATGTTATCTTCTTTATCTATCTCTTCTCTATGCCCACTAGAGTTCGATCCTTCAACTCCCAAATGGACATCCATTCCTCTCACTTCATCCTCCGAACTATAAGCATCCTGTGCCTCTTCCATGCTCTGCACTATGCAACAACTCAGTTCATCCCGTCAATTGTTAACTTTGCAAATTCATCCTATTAGTCTTTAATAATTTTCCTGAATAAACCAATCTAATTCAATAAAAACAATATCAGATTCCATTTTTTGCAGGTCTTCGTCGGTCAAGAACCCCTCAGGCTTCAATCTCTAAGCTCAGCTCTGTTCTGCAACAAATTTCAGGCACTAGCCCTTTTTCTTCAGCCTTTGGTTCGCATGTGACCACGACTGTTACCCAATGCTTATGATTTGGGCTCTTATCAGGAACCCTGAAACTTCGAGCTCCGGGCTTCAACGAATTTCAAAGAAAATCACAACAAATCTCTCAGAGTGTCGGATTGGCGAACTCACGAAGTAGGGTGGATCAACAATCCACGTCTCCCATCATCCAATGACTGATACTCGCTATGGAACTCCAAGCTTTAGGGTTCCATGACTTCGGAGTTTCGGGCCTCCAGGACTTTAGACGATTCCACCTTTTCTCAACCCAAAACTCCCGAACCGTGAGTCTCCGCATACTTCCATGTCACCCGGGTGACATCATCGTGTCACTTTACTTCGGTCAAAACTTTAGGGTTTTTTTCCTCCCATTCCATCACGATCCATTTCTTCCAGATTGCCCAGTCTCCAGACTTCACGATCTGGTGACACGCGTCCACTGGGGCCCACAGTTTTCGTTCTTGAACTAAAAGATATCAAAAAGTCACATCAAACTTTATACTTTTCAAATTGCAGGGACATGGGTCGATGGTTTTGGAGTAACCCTCTGATCGTTCTACAATTGTCCACACGCTGACACACACCCTTTATGGGAAACCGTGGTTTGGATTGTGGGACCACCTTGTAGAATTATCTGCCATGCATCTTTGATCTCTGCAATGTTGCCCGACCATCTTCGATCTCCGCAAAGTTAATGCTGGCTTGATCCATCTAACTTCTTTTCCAAGTTTAACTTCCTTGTGTCATGTTCTAACTGCATTTCTATCTTACAAAGGTTCTTAACTTACTGACACATGGCACACATCCCATGTGTTCACGTCATCCTTAGTGACGTCAACAGGCCACGTCACTTTGGGACTTCAGGCTTTAGAAGATTTCACCTTTGCATACCTCATTTCTCCTGAACGTCGAACTCTCGAGTTATATTACCTTTCGCTCTTGTCTTAAACCTATGGTTTTGATCTGTCCTTGGTCAAATCCAACAATAAACAATTCCCCCCTCATATCTACGGTGTAGATCCTCTTCAGGACTTCAAAACTTCGACTTCGACCCTTTCTTCTCTATTACACATAAACTTCGTTGAAGTTGCAAAGTCTGAAGTACTTAGGGGTTAATATTCATGCACCTTTCTCCAGATATGAAGGTTGTGAAGGATCCTCCTTCTCCCGAATAGATCCCATGGCCCAACTTGAAACCTTGTGGTTCCAAACCCATGGTTACTATAGTCTCTTTTCTCTGCCACCATTTCATAAACCGTTATACCTATTGATATTCATAACATGACCAAGGTATTCTCTTGGCACTCTAGAATGCTTTGAAATTCAATTTTGTCCCTTTCGACAACAATTCACTTTGAAATCTTGTCTCGCTAACCACTAACATGGCCCATCCAGGCTCAGTTTCGAAACCTTGTCTCAAATATCAATTTGTAATGTCCCTCGGCCGGGTAACACTACCAAAGAAACCTTTTATTTTTCCTTTACTTCTCTGATACCATCTCTGTGACATTCCCATCCTTAAACAACAGGCCAGGCCAGGCCACCGAGTAACTTTGGAGAAATAATCACATATAAAACTTAACCGAAAGATAGAGATAACATCTTGTATTCTCTCTCTCACACACACACACACACATATATATATAATGCAATTAGAAATACATCAATACCCTACTCATACACCTATTCATGCAGAAGCAACATTAACACATACATGCATGCATTACTCATTAATTATAAAGAAAATACAAATACACAACATACAACAAACAAAGAATTGGTACTTATTTTTTAATAGATGACCACCAACTGCATGCAAACCTTCCACAAACCTCGCAGCCTTATACCACGCTGCTCATCACGCTCAGTGGTGGGTCACCCCCAAGATGGAATTAAACTCCATCGGGCAAGGGAATTCTAGGCTTGGCAAGGACAACAAGGAAGTTGCACAGAACAATAGGAATGATCTTTTATCCTAGAAGTCACTTATGACCACAACCCACAGACCCTCATTCCCCACACACCTGCTCCACCCCAGGAGGGTACACCTTCACTAATACAATTCCATCGGCTACTACATCTCCCTTACCTTGGGCTTCAACAACAGGCTCATCCAAAAGTCTCAGAGTATTGTAGCTTCTACAGGACTCCCTCCAGGAGAAATCACTTCCCATCAAACTCTCTCACCTGGGAGAGTTTCTCACAGGCGTGACAACCTGCTTCATCAATTCAACTCTTATTTCAAACAGACACAAGTGATGTTAACAAAATAATTTAGGTAACACACAGGTGAAGTCAACCACATAAAATGGGTATGGACACAAAATATGACAACAAACCAATCTTAGCCAAAACTGCATTGGCAACAACCGCCAACCGCTACGAGACAACACAACTCGGGAAAAATACAAGTTCTTCGGGCTTCACAGGAAATACGCAGGACAAATCCCGTGTCTATAAGTTACACTGATGCATGCATCAGTGGGGACTATGGCTCTCTTCCAAGGTGGATAACCTCGTGAGAGTGTCGACGCAATGGTGAAGTATCGAGACAATCGTGAGAATCGTGAGACTAGTGAGTGAGCAGGCCCCCAACGAGCTAACTTTCCCCCTTAAAAATGCATGTGCCCAGGTTGACGCATGTCTCCCTGAAGCTGCATGAGATCCACTTAACACTCGTCCCCCTTTCCCCTAGGAACTTAGGCCAACATGGTTATATCAAACCTTAGCTTCTACGAAATAATAATATAATATTATTCCTTTAGAGGTAAGCCCTCTAGCTTAGCCCCTATTCGTAGAAACTTAGCCCCTTCCCCACCTAGTGGAGCTTAGTCCCTCATAATTCTTTCTTCGTGGAGGGTCTACACGCAACAGTGTAATTTTATTAATGATATGTGTGTAATTACATATACAAAATTAGGCTCATTGGCCTTAGCATCTGGCTCACCAACCTAATAAACACATAAGTTTCTCAGCTTATAACCACTCGGCTCACCAGCCTATAAGCATAATTACAATTCAACAGGGGCTCGACCTTGGGGTGTTACACTTATATTTTTAGAGAATACCACCAACTACGTGCATACCTTCAACGAACCTCCTATCCATAGATCACACTGCTCATCATTCTCAGTAGTGGGTCACCCCCAAGCTGGGACTAAACTCCACATAGGTAAAGGGATTCCTAGGCTAGGCTAAGACAATGGGATGCTACATAGTAAATCAGGAAGGATTCCCTCCTAGGAGCCAACTTATACACACAACCTACAACCTCTCATTCCCCACATGTATGTCCTACCCCAGGAAGTGTGCCCCTTCTTTGCTCAACAATCCTTCGGCTGCCCCACTTCCCTTCTAGGGCTTCAAAAATAGGCTAAACATGAATTCTCAAAGAAATATAGTTGTTGTTGGGCTCCCTCCAGGAAAAATCACTTCCCCAACAACCTCTCTCACTTGGAGAGAGTTTCTCACAGGCCTGACAACCTGCTTCTTCAATCCACGGGCCTAACAACCCGTCTCTTCAAACCATAGGCCTGACAACATGCTCCTTTAGTCCAGCTCCTAAGTCAACTCTAGTAAAGGTGATGGAAAAAACAAGGCTCAGTATAGCTTAGTTGATGGAAATAGCAAAAACAAGCTGTTAAGACACAACATGGCTCTAGAAAAGTACAGGTGCATTGTCCTTCACAGGAAAACACGGGTCAGATTCACGGGTTTACTGGTTTCATAGATGCGTGAATGATGAAGAGGTCGATGATGAAGAGGATCGATCCCCATGTAAATCCCTATATGAATCATTAAGATGGAAGACTTCCTGAGAATGGCAAGGGTCCCCCGATTGGAAAGAGTGGCGAGGGAACACGAGCATGCAGAGATAAAAGAATTGGAGGGAGAACCCCCCAATGAGTTGGATTTCCCAGCTATAAGTTGCATGCACTTAGGTTGACACATGTTTTCCTGAAGTTGCATGAGCTCCACTTAACACTCATTCCATTTTCCCTAGGAACTTAGCACAACACGGATTATGTCAAACCTTAGCCTTTTGGAAAGAACAATATAATATTATCCATTTAGAGGTAATCCCTTTAGCTTATCCCCTAATCCTGGACACTTAGACCCTTCCCTCACCTTACCTAGTGGAGCTTAGTACCCCATAACTCTTTCTTCATGGTCGGTCTACACACAGTAGTGTAATTTTATTAATGATATGTGCATTTACATATACAAAAATCAGGCTCATGGCCTTAAGAATCTAGGCTCTCCGGCCTAATAAACATATAATTCTTCAACTTATAAACATGTGGCTCACCAACCTATAAACATCATTAGAATTCAGCAGGGGCTTGGCCTTGGGATGTTACACAATGTAGCATTGGAGGTGAATTGGATGAGGTGTCACTCAAAGTTTTTAAAAGCAATGGATGGTATTTCATCTTGGGAAGATTTAGTGTAGCATCATTTTACCTCTGCGACATAAATGTCTCATTATCATTTCAAAAAACGTTGTTGTGTCATATGTGAGATAAAGTTAGTAAAATGTGGGGTTACTAGATGTAAGAATGAGGTAACAAAGAAACAATACTCAATGATGAATTCAACCCTCAAATGGAATCAGTGGCATGAGGCTTGGGACCAAAATATCACAACTCAGAACTGAGTTTGAGACCAATGTGCAGTGGATACCATCAACTAGTTGTTGGTGCTCAAGGAACTAGAATAGAAATCACAACTTTTATGCAAATTTAGAGGAGGAAATATTTGGAGATCAAGTCAATAATTGGTTCTATGTATTCCCTAGTCAGTAGAATTTCGGTCCATATTCATTCACCTCCCCCTTCAAACTCTATTTCTATTAGGGATTCCTGTCATTATGGATCTTGTTGAATTGAGTATGAGACCATTGACATTCAATGCTCTCCTCGACTAGAATTGATGGGTGTTGTAGGTGAATCTCACCTTGTGAATCAATCATATGTGGATATGCATTATGTGGAAAACACTTGGGTGACCTAGGTGGGCCTAGTAGTAGTAGCCCCTAAAGGGCTAAGTTTCTAAGTTATTTTTTCTATATTTTTCATGTTTTTTCGTGTAGTATTAA
The DNA here is from genome assembly GCA_032191745.1 of Picea mariana. NCBI lineage: Eukaryota > Viridiplantae > Streptophyta > Pinopsida > Pinales > Pinaceae > Picea > Picea mariana. Next base: position 43,021 of record JASDQU010305826.1, on the reverse strand, counting down.
TTCTGTGTCAATTTTTATGGTAGTATACCTTCCATGTTCATCAATTAAGGCCATTAGGGGAAATTTGAGGTTTAAAATGTGTCACCTAAGGAAAATAATAAAATAAGAGTTATGCATTTTCAAAGGGAAATAAAAAAAAACTGTTTTTTTAAATCATATTTTTGACTTATCTCCTTATATGACTATTCAAATTTCAAGTGAAGACACTTGTTGGATGCAAAATTGCATCCAACATGTACCCAATAGGCATACTTTTGCTAAACTTACAGTGAAATAAACTTGAAATATGTGGAAAAACATGTTTTTCCATTGACATCATCAACTTGAATCATATTGGTTTTTCATTAGGTGAATTCTAAGGTAAAAAATGGGTCTCAAAACAAAAAATGTACTATCAAAATCAACTTTATAAGAACTAATCATATTTTAGAGGATAACATCATCCTCAATGGTTAAGTTGACATTGGCTGAGTTAAATATGTTTATTTGTAACATTCTAAATGGTGGATGATAACTCATAATTAACTTTGGTAGTGTTGAAAGTAAAATACTCGTAGTGAAAAAAATGTTCATAAATCATTTTTGAATATAATATAAATATATGCCATTCTACCTTTTGGGTTTTTTGGTCGGAATACAGCAATGTAATTGTGGACAAAATCATTATTTTTTGTTGTTTAAATTGCATTTTTGAATGCATAAATGGATTCAACATGCTTAAAAACCCATGGGGCACTCTAATTATACAAACTTAACCACTCAAATATGCAGATCCAACCATTCATCATCACCGAAAAAAAGTCAAAAGATAGAACATTTAGACTACACTTAAATATATTCATAGACTGAAATACTTTTAAAATAAACTACTTTTCAATATATAAAAAATAAAATATCAATTCAAAATTAAAAAAAAAAACACATATTTCCAAATATTATTCACAATTTATATTATAAATTAAATTAAAAAAAAATTATATTTTAAATTAAATAAAAACTTTCTATTCATTATATATATAAATTAATGTGAAAATCTGCATATATTAATTTAACTAATATATAAAACAAGTAGTGGTATATGTACTATATATTAGTTAAAACTAGTATATGAAATGCGTGAAACCACTTGTTATATATATTAGTTAAATTAATATATAGATATTTATACATTAGTTAAAATTAATATATGAAATATGTAAAACCACATGTTTCATATATTAATTAAATTAATATATGAAATATGTGAAACCACATGTTTCATATATTAATTAAATTAATATATGAATATTTATACATTATTTTAATTTATTTATCTTATGTATTAATTTAATTAATATATGAGTACATATATATAGTTATTATGTATATATTATGTATTTACTTTATATATAAACCATTTATATACATGGTTATTATGTATTTACATATTGTGATCATTATTTATATTATTAATAATAAATTATTTTATAAATGGTATATTTTTTAATTTAATTTATATATTTAAAAGTATTTTTATTTTTATTTTACAAAATGATTAAATTATAATTTTTATTATATATTTGAGGAGATTCATTTTAAATCTCAATTTTTTTAATGAAAAAATATATGTTACTAAAAATAAATTAAGATAAAAGAAAATTGAAATATCACATATATTTACTTAATTTTTTAAATTTTTTTATTATATATATATGGTAAAAGAAAAATCAAATATTACATATATTTACTTATTATTATTATTATTTTAATTTTGTACTTAAAAATTTAGAAATGTGTATGTAAATTATTTTAAAATTTTAGAATTGTGTATGTTCCTTAACATAATGTGTGTGGCATTTTGTTCATAAATATTAACAAAATTGTAAAAATAATAAAGGGACATATATTTATCTTAATCCTATTGAAATACATTTAAAAAATATAAAGTACAAACTCTTAAACATTTAAAAAATAATTATAATTAAATGTGTACTAATTTATTTTATTATTAATCATATTATATTTTTAATATTAAAATAAAATTTTATTTATATGTTTATAATAATTTTATTTAATAATTAAATTATTACATTGATAATAGTGAGGTACTCTACAACTTAATTAGCATAGATGTATATTATGTTTACTCTTGTGCATGGTGCTGTCCTCGTACCTTGGATGCTAACGGGTATGAGAATGATTGTAACATGCAATCCATAATCTATAGAAAGCAGAACGATTGAGAAGCTATCTGCTTGTTCGAATAGACTAAATTCATGGCTAAACCCAACAAATTCAGAGGAAATGATAGAAATATAAACTAATATACTCTAGCGAGTGAAGATAATTCTCAAGGAAATGTAGAGTATATATCTCTTTGGAAGTCCTCATTAAGTAGACGCTGAATGTATTATGGGGGAAAGGAATTGAAGTCATCCAATTTTGTAGTCGATGATAAATTAATGGATGTTAATGCTTGACAGTGCCACCAAGTTGAATACTATGTTGAAGAGTTCAGTTTTTATATGAATGGAGAGGGATTGTCGGTCATACACGTTATTGAGGAGTCTAGTCCTTGTATACATACCTGCAATCTCAATATTTACCATGGCACAAAGAGTCATGAAGGAGTCATAGTCATCAGATGGTTTTCCTTGCCCGACTTGAAGCATATTAATGTGATGCCAAAAGTAGGATGTGGTTGGATAGTTGAAAAATGTTCAAATGACAACAACATCCTTCTATGTGGGGTTTTAAGAAAAACAAAAATTGTTGTCATAACTAATTCGGTAAATGATGAAAATTCTGATTAAACACATTTCTCTGTAGAGGTAAGGACTTGCTTTGGCTCTACAGTTTCCAAAGTAAATCTCATAAACCCATGGAGGGATAGTTATGTTTCATATGCTTTAAACCAGACCATGGGAAGATTGTTGTTAATGCAGAAATCAGAGGATCTAAGAGGAAGGGAGGAGTACAATGAGGCTTATGGTGCACTTCATTGTGTTTTCTGCGACCGATTCGATCTTTTTGAGGAAATGAAGAGAGAACATAGTGAGACTGTAAAATTATTGTTAACAGACACAGTGGAGATGCCGGTTCCAAATAATTTCCTTAAAAGAGTCCAGGATGGGTTGAGTTTTGTTGAATCAACAAAAGCGCCCGGTAGGTAATTGTATGTTATTTTGTTCTTTTGTTCTTTCCAGAAGATCTTTGTCCTGTGATACTCGATCATTCATGTGTTTCAAGGTTTGTGAATCAAAATGAAAGCACTTCTAATGAAAACAAAATCTCATATGTGTATTGCATCTGTGACAATAAACTTAGAAAACTAAATTACCTAGATATTTTGAGAACCATATATTACATGATGAGCGACGACACTAAATCGAAACTTGAGCAGTGAATTGATGCCTTGTATTATGAGAAAAAAATCTATAGGCATGTTCACAAGTATGGTCAGAAAATAAAGATATGGCAGGGGCCACCAAAGGGTATTGTGACAAACATAGAGGATAGAGCTTGGAAGATATACAAAATAATATGGGCATGCAATTTATTGGAAGGCTTCAGAATGACAACATTCATAGGGCATGAAAACATTGGTAAGAATACTCTTATCAACTCAATATTAGGCGAAAATGTTAGAGATGTGGGATCAATGACACATATTTCAAACGCTACTCTTTACAAGTTCACTAAGGATATATTTATAATTTATTTTCCTGGGACCAATGCTAGTGGAGAAAGAGATGGTCCGTTGAAGGTTTGGGAATATTATGAGAAGGTCGTGGGATTTCACATAGTAGTGGTTAATTTTGGGGGTTATACTTTTAGAGCTGCGAAGGAGCTTCTCAGGATTGTCCGTTCGTGGATGTGTGAAAATGTGGTACTAGTTATTAACATGGTAGATTCTGTATTGAATGGCACAAGGGATTCTCCCGTATGGGTTGAGTATAGCCCTAGCAAAGTAAAAAAACTGATAATTTCTTTTGTAGAAAGCTATGGGTTTCCTATAGAAAGGGTCTTCTTGTCGGTTTCAAGACTGAGTGAAGAGATGGAGGAAACGACCTACCATCTACTCGAGGAGTGACCTGCCATCATGATAAATGAATAAATCACAAGGAAGTTGCGAGGTTTGCTTTGTGGAACTCAATTGTTTTTTTTTTAATTTGTTCTGTTATGTCAAGTCGCTCCACTAGTGCAAATTTCAAATGTTACAGATAATTTTAGAGACTCTAATTGTAAAGAACTTCTTGCAATTTAACAAAGATGGAAATACCATATTTTGGGTTCCACTATCATTGTTTTATCCTGACTCTGAATAAATTTGTCATGAATTTTACGTTAAGATGTAATTTGTATTTTTATATTTTCTTCATAAAAGATGTAGATTGTTTTAACTATAACGAAGCTCTCATCATGTCTTTCCTTTTCCTCTCATTGGAAATGGCCCTATGTATTTAAAATGAAATAGTTTTGGTGTTCAAAAAAGTTATCGGATTTTTAACGAAATTTTGAAATGGAATAGGTTTTGATTTTTAAGAAAATTTATGGGATTGTTTTAGGGAATTTGGAAGTTACTTGTAATATACAAAATTATCTTTATAAAAATAAAAAATTTCATTGCATTTAATTTTGTACACTTGGTTACTTAGCGTATAAAACAGAGCACCTAAGAGATTCTTAAAGAAAATTTATTCGGCAGCTTAATTTGTGTGACTTATGATCTGATCTTTTCTTCAATAGTATTTGTTAAAGGGTTGAAGCTATTGTCTTAATCACATAAGCACATCAAAATTTATACAATACTGATTATGAATAGAAATATAAAATCAAAACAAAGACAATAGTGTTGCATGACAACTTAGTTCATATTATCAAATATGTATTATTTTTTTAATTAGTCTCATTTTATATTTCCCTTTATATGACAATTATTTTATGAGTAGTACATTTCTTATTAAAAGTAATTCATATTTCCAAAAATACTTTATTTGTAATGAAGTTAAGTATACTTTCTCCAACTAAATTATATTTTTTTATTATATTTCAAAATTATCTTATTTTAATAATACTTTTTTTTTTAAATAAGTTTAATATTTTTTTGAGAAATTTCTGTTTTTGTTAATAAATTTTAGTCAATCTTGCAATTTTTTTTTATATTACACCACTATTTGATCGGGCTAGAAAATTTTCTATTAAAAATATATGTTACTGTAAAAAAAAAAAAAAATTTACTTATTATCTTATTAATATATATAAATGAGGTGAAAGAAAAATGAAATAGTACAAATATTTTCTTAAATTTTTTCCTTGTAGAGAAGAATTTGTACTCTTAAAAATTTAGAATTGTGTATGTTCTTTATGTTTAATGTGTGGCATTTTGTTCATCAATATTAAAAAAATTGTAAAAATAATAAATCTATATTTATTAGTTAAAAATATTTAAAAATAATTAAAAATAAATGTATACTAATCTATTTTATTATTAAATTTTGTATTTTTAATATTATATTAAAATTTTATTTTTATATTAAAAATTAAAATTTTATTTTATTTTAATATTTAAATTAAAAATAAATGTATATTAATTTATTTTATTATTAATAATTTTATATTTTTAATATTATAATAAAATTTTTATTTTATTTTTATATTAAAAATTAAAATTTTATATTATTTTTATATTTAAATTATTGTATAAATAATAATTAAGTGTATCAAGGAATTAATACATAAATGAAATTAAGTGATAAACAAATTTACACCTTAAGTAATTTGATCCCTCATAATGTTTTATAGATTAAGATTTAAGATGGAGATATATATATATATATATATATATATATATATATATATATATATATATATATATATATATATATATATATATATAAANTATCAAGGAATTAATATATAAATGAAATTAAGTGATAAACAAATTTACACCTTAAGTAATTTGATCCCTCATGGTGTTTTATAGATTGAGATTTAAGATGGATCTATGCTCGTGTGTGTGTATATATATATATATATATATATATATATATTTCAGTTCTATGTATAAGAAGAGCAATAAAAACTAGTTGATATCATTTAATATCTGATATACAATGCTTTATATACATTTTTTTTTTTAAGCTATCCATACAAAATTCTATTAATAAAATATTAAAGTACATCTTTCATGCAAAGAACCTGCCACCTGGGACACTGGGAAACTAGGCCAATTGTGATTAAGCAATTGACCTTGAGTCATTTCCTTAGTGCCTTTTTGATAGAACCAGATTCTAAATACAAAATTACAGAGGTATAAGAGCTTGTCATGCCATAGCTAGTATCTAATAACAAAATTATAGAGGTAAAGACACATGTTTTTCCAGGGTTGGAGTAAGAAGCTTGTTGGTCTAGCCTAGAAGAAGTATTGTAAAACTAAAAAACTGTAAATGAGAGCATTAGCGTTGAATGGGGGGAGGCTTCATGAACCCGAGGTTGGTCATCTCTCGGCTAGTGTCGACCATGTGCTTGAGGAGGAGGGAGATGAGGTTGGTCATCTCTTGGCTCGTGTCGACCATGTGGAGGAGAGAGATTTTTTGGTCGATTGTGAAAATCTGCAACTGGAGGTATTCCATCTGAAGAAGAGTCTTGTTGAATGTGAAGGAGCAGAAACAAAGGAACACAGGCACTAAAGAACTAGAAGAAGTATTGTAAAACTAAAAAACTGTAAATGAGAGCATTAACGTTGAATGGGGGGAGGCTTCATGAACCTAAGGTTGGTCATCTCTCGGCTAGTGTCGACCATGTGCTCGAGGAGGAGGGAGATGAGGTTGGTCATCTCTTGGCTCGTGTCGACCATGTGGAGGAGAGAGATTTTTTGGTCGACTGTGAAAATCTGCAACTGGAGGTATTCCATCTGAAGAAGAGTCTTGTTGAATGTGAAGGAGCAGAAACAAAGGAACACAGGCAGTAAAGAACAAACAAAAAATTGTATTGATCTATCTTAATGAAATGCTTACATCACCATGTTTTTATAGATAGTATGGAAGAGTCTGGAAGATCCAGAGCTTTTCTGAAACAACTGGAGTGTTGGTGGAAAGGTGGTGATGGAATTCTCTAGAAAACAATAGAAGCATCGGTGGATGTCGATGGAGAAGAGTCTCGAACTCTGTGGTGGCTGGTAGAAATTAATGCTTCCAACACTCCCCCCTAATTTCTACCACTAATTACATAAATATTTATAATGCCCAATGCTTCTCTCAAATATTCAAATTGGTCTTGTGCTAAAGCCTTTGTAAATATGTCTGCAAGTTGCTCCTTTGATCTACAATGTCTCCTCCTTAATGAATACATGTCTTGGCTAGGTCTTTATCTGAGTCATGTCATCATCTTTAGTTTCTATTTTCATATGGGCAGGCTTCCTTTAATGTGCTACCATTACAATGCTTAGGAACCATCACATCAAGTGGTTTCTTACTGGTGGTTTTGGCTGACCACGAACTATGAGTTTCATCCTCAAACATTTTTGCTTCTTCTTTGTACCTACATAACATTGATTAATGCTCGAACTTTTGCATCTTCCTTTTGCACCTGCAAACAATTGATCATTGTCCATATAAAAAGAGATCCATATACCTAGATACATGGATACCATCCGTTGTACTCACTAGTTCTCTAGGTATCATTTTCACATACATGGTTCATCAATACATTAGACTCCTTAGCCATAACTTGGTCCCAACCAGCTCACACTCTGATATTACTTAATCTCACATTCCTCCCCTTAATCGAAGATCTAACTTCTTCGATCACCATCAAACTTAGATACAAGTACACCTGCCACCCTTGTACCTACCTAGTGGTTAATTCCACAACTTGATGCCACATCCACTCTTTATGCCTAAAGGGGATTCACGCTACATGATCACTCTAATCCATGTAGGCCTAACTCAACAAGGCTTACTAAACACCTGGAGAATATAGCTTGCCTTTCCTATGGCTAAGCTTTACAACTTTGGACCAAAAAACTTCTTGGGGAATATAGCTTGCCTATGCCTATGGCTAATCTTTACAACTTTGGACCAAAAAACTCTAGGGTGTCGGGTACTACCAATCATGCACCCCTTACAACATATATGCATCATTTCTTTCAGGTACAAAAATTCTACATTCTTTACTAAATGCCCAACAAATTACAAGCCCATTACATATGCCCATTTACATCTCATCATTAAGCATTACATAACTTCATTTGGAGTCTTCTTTGTCCTTTACCTCTTCCAACGAGAGTCTTTCTTCCTTGTCTTTCAACATCCATTTTTTTTTGTCTTCTATCACCCTTTGTCTTCTGCATCATGAGTTAATCTTTTATTGTTTTACATTGCTTCTTGCATCTTGTTTTTCCTTTCAATATACTTTATGGATATGTTTCTTGTTGGAGTTGATCAAGATCCAACAAGACAACTTATGACAATGGATTGTCAAATTTAATTGACGTACCACTTGCCATGATTTTACATCACTTAACATTTGATTTGGACTCAACTTTAACAAACAAACTCTCACTTTAACTTTAACTAGCACTTATTTTGACTCTTCTTAATGACTTTACATTTCAAGACTCCTTTTCACAAAGATTTTAGACTCATTCACTTGACCTTGACCTTGAATTTCACTCAATTTTCTCTAATCTTGAACCCCACATGACCATTCCAAGCACTTTTCTATATACTCAATGACCCTTTTACAAATCTAAAGGAGGAATTTTTACATACACTAGTATGACAATCTTTATAAATGTGACCAAAACCTTTGTGTGCCCTTCTAGTCACCATTTGAAACAACACTTACAAAAAATTTTAGAGTAACGAGATACTACCACAATCATTAACTTGATTATCTTGGACATTGACACAATCGACCACTCTCTTACATATGTTTATATGCACCTCTTCAAGCTTATCCACCTATCTCTTCAGTTCACTAACTCGCGCATAAGCCTTGGTTGTCTCTGCCTCCAAATATCCTACTCCTTTTTTTGCAAAGGGGTTGACTCTCCTTGTGACATGCCTCACTCGTCGGGGCCTTCCTCTTGATAGCTGTGCCCTCTCTTGCATAATGGAACCGTCCATCTCCTTCAACAAAAACACAATGGATTCCGTGAATCCTCAGCAATTGTACAGAAAATCGCGTGCCTCTGGCAAAACCCCGAAGAAGAATAAATTTGGGCGGACTCTGGAATTCAGCGGAACGAACTCTTGAAAGACCACCTAACGGATATTCACTACCCAACTCTAGCGTTGCTGGCAGCTCAATGCACAACATCCAGCTCTTACAGCACTCCTCAACATCACGCGGACCTTCTCCACGTACTCTCCACTGCTGGACGACTCCTCTGAGGATCCTAGGCCCTCTCGCGAGGGAGTTAGCCCAGTCCTATGCTCTGATACCAAATGAAGGAGCATAAACAAAGGAACACAGACAGTAAAGAATAAACATAAAATTGTATTGCTCAATCTTAATGAAATGCTTACATCTCCATGTTTTTATAGACAGTATGCAAGACTCTGGAAGATGTAGAGCTTTCCGAAAACAACTGGAGTATTGGTGGAAAGGCAGTGATAGAATTCTCTAGAAAACAATAGAAGCATCAGTGGATGTCGGTGGAAAAGAGTCTCAAACTCTGTGGTGGTTGATAGAAATTAATACTTCCAACCTAATGCAACGCTTCGTTCCATAATTACTTCTCCCAATAGGGTTTTGACATGCCAATACAGGTTGATGGTTCTGTGATACTTGGTCTCCATGGAACGAGAGATGTCCATCGGGTAGATGTCCATATTTGGAATCCATCGGGTGAATTCCTCATCCACTACTTCCTCGTTCACGAAGGTTCGCTTGAGACGCACCTCTGCTTCAATCAATTCCAACTCGACCCTGGTCTCATGGGCATGAGGGTTTGATAATTCTCTACCACGATCATGGCTTTCTGTTGGGCTCGAGCAACCGAAAGCCTCTGACCACGGTGGCGGCCTCTACGGCCGAGGCCTCCTCTGACCATGAAATTTAGGCAAATAATGTTGTTGTTACTTGCACGAAGGGACCAGGGAGTTTGTGGGAAGGAGTTGAAGCAGATCACGATGCTTATCCAATTGCTATGCCGAGAATTTTCTCCTATCGCCTCATTTTTATCTCGCTGAAGGCCTGTGTGAATGTTGGCTCATGCTCGATCATGAGGCTTGTACACAATCTCGAACCAAGTCCCGAAAGCACAGTTATTGCCTCTGCTTTGTCCTTGAGCCATGGTCTTGGTTCCTCTGTTCGGAGGGCAATGTAACAACCATGGATCGTTCACTGAACTCAACACCGAATCCACTGCTCTCTACAATAACTATTGTCATTACTTTGCGGGTTTGTCGTTTAAAAGCTATATAAAATCCCAACTATTCATTTACATGTGGTACAAACTCATACATTTTGCCACCGATGTCATTGTGTGTTGTGCCCTCCAACCACGTATTGCATGGGTGGCTGTGCTCATAGCTTAACATTACATGTTGTCACCCCATCTAGGGAATGCTTTTATATGCATGTTATACGGTTTACAATGCTTTGTATCCATTCTCGTCTACCGAATGCTTTATATCCATGTTATATGGTTTACAATGCTTTGTATCCATGCCCTAGAGACGAGTGCCGAGTGCTTATAATCAAGGTAGAAACTTCAAAATTCAACGATTTTGACATGTCAGTCTTACGAACAAATTACCCGTGACGGTATTGGTCGCCAACAGACAACTAACATTATCTGTCTAGACCCCTAGACTGACTTTGTCTAAACCCACTTAAATTGACTCGACCGCTCATACGGAATTTTCGCCAAACACACCATTAACCAATTAACTCAGGTTAGCAAAACTGGAACGCGAAGGAACCGGCGATTCTACTTTTATAAAATACCACCCATAGTTGTGGGTAACCAGGAAGTCTCGCTCACCTATCTTCGGTAACAATTTTAGGAAGTTGTTTGTTCATGAACGAATTCAATTCCAGGGCACGTGTTTATGTTTTGTTTTTAGTGAACTCAAATATTCAAACAGGTAATTCTAAGCAGTCTGGTAGGCGGTGCTGGACATCCTGCTATTCAAAATAGTGTGCCTTTGAATTCTTGTCATCTTTCTTTGACTCAATGGCGATGGCGACCGCTGGACCAATTAAGGAATAAATAAGAGTCCCCTCCCCTTGTAAGCCAAAGGTGCTCACCTAGATATTGCAATTGCAAAATATCTTTTATTCTATAGATCTGAGCTACTGTTGCTGTTACAAAAATGGCAGAGAAAACCAGTTATTTCAATATCACCTCTGTTGTTCTTCTTGCGCTTCTTTTTCTGCTTCTTCTGCCCCATCATAATTTTTATCACAGAGCCGAAGAAGATTCACGATGTGAATGCCCAGACACTGATCTCACAGAAAATTCTGTCAATGAGGGAAGTGGAGTTGGGATTCCACACGGTGGTTGGGGTAGCAGAAGAACAATAATCTCCGGGAAGCGCATGAATAATCTTGTTCTTGCCGCAGCCACTGTTGTGCTCTATGGAAGTACTGTCGCAGTGTTTGCGTATCTCTGTTTGAAGTCTCTGAATTTTTCACGGGTGCAAATGAGTGTGATTGAATCCAACTTAGTTAATCCCTCCGCCATGGACGACTTTGACGAATACGATAACATCATGTCGCGACGCAGGATTCGAGCCCAGGGCTCGTTAGGCCGTCCGTGGTATTGTGGGCAGTAAACTTAATTATATAGCTTCGATATGCCACCACAATTCGTTCACGAAACGTTATGAAGGCTATAACGGTAGTAGTAGGTTATGCATATTATTAGATTCTTCCATTTCCTTGAGTTTACTGGGCTTGTTTTGCTTGAAAAGCATCACTGTACAGCTATTCTTCATGTCAGATGGAGAGCTCATTGGAATCCCTCTGTAATATAGAGCTTGTCCCTGTGATTGAACTTGTATCAAGCTCGTTCTAAGATTTTTTATTGTTAATTTGACAGCTCAGTACATCAAAATTTATGGAACTCTTTTCTCTCTTTCTCTTCTGCCACAATTTTTCCTTTCTCTTTTACACACCTATCTTGCATTTTCTGATGAATTGTAAGATGAACTGGAATGACAAACAGCATCAGAGGTTTACATGGACTATTCTATTCGCGACAGAGCAGATCAAGGCTGTAATTGGAGTGCAAAAATCGTTATTTATAATAATACTCTAGTTTAAATTCAGTGTAATTAGTCATCAAATTGAGTTCAAGAGTCTCTGGTTTGTGGCATAAAGGATCCTGTAAAAGAGTTCAAGAGTTCAACAGTCTCTTGTTTGTGGTTATAAAAATACATATACAATTATATATATTCTTAATTACTAGCACAGCCACTAATTATATATATTCTAAATTACTAGCACAGCAACTAGGTAAAAAAACACAGGACTGCATAGTCATGCCACTCTTTCAAGATATTTACAGAGTTAATTTAAGAAGAAGGTATATGCACACCTAATTTAATGATAGTGTAAAAGATCAAATGTAGCAAATTGAGTCTAATTTGTATATAAAGTTGAATATTTAAAAAATATATAAAATAATGTGAAAATACAATTTGAATATCATTTTTTTATAAAATATGATGATGATGATTAACCTCTATTGAGACTAATTGGTTTATTGGACCTTAAGAAGGTAAGAGATTACTTCAATTTCTTTAAAATTATATTTCTATGTTCAAAAATCATTGAGAGAAGAGTTCCAAGATCACCATAGTTTTGATGACTTAGAAGGTTAGGAAGGTTGGTAATGTGGAAAATATTTTAAATTGGGATCTAATATGGGTATAGGCAAGGCAATCCAAGAGGAAGTTTTTTTCATCTTCTACCACCTTAGTGTTACAAATGTGATAGATTCTCTCATCCCATGATGTTTTGGGAGTTGTCCTAACACCTAGTTTTACTATGTAGCTCATGAGAGTTTGTTCTTATTTTAGCAATGTTTATTTTATTCTTTGCACTTCTCAAAACTTAGGTAATTTTGATATTCTGCATGATGGATTCTTCTTATATTCCCCAATTTTTTAGTCAAAATTTAACATCTTTATGCCTTTTTGTCATCCTTCTTGTTTATCTTGTTCTTGTATGTTAGGTATCTAATCATAGCAATACTCTGAATGGGGGAAAGACTTGCTTCTATGAGGAGGATATGATAGGGTGTATTTCCCTTAATTTTGAGATTATAAGTTATAAAACTCTTTTGGATTTGTTCTATCTTTCTCCAAGATTCTCTAGATATACTGCAACCCCAAACTTCACATACATATAAGATAATTTGAGTGACAAAGACTGTGAAAGATATTTTTTTTTTTTCCCAAAGCCTAAGGTCTACTAATTTACAATTGTTTTCTAGCCCATAATAAGCTTTCCACCCTCCATTTATCCTTTTTTCAACCCTATATTTCCAATTGAGTTTTTGGTGGATATAGATTGATACTTGTATGAAGGCACTTCCTTGAAGCTATTGTTATCATAAACAAAAGTATAGTAGGGATCCTTTTGGATTTAATTATCATAACCTTTGTTTTGTCAGTGTTCACATTCATGCCCATGCTAGATCAAAAGTCCTTGAGGGTTATTAGTTACGTAGGTCATAGGGACTCTCCGTCATAAGAACAATATCATCAACATAAAGGAGGATTGTGACTATACTAGCGAGAGTCATGCCAACACATCATGCATCCTCCAAACAATCTTCTAACTTATCAATATAGATGCCCAAAAGGGTAGGGGATAGGGGACAACCTTGCTTCACTCCTAAATTGCAATTAATTTCTTTCGATGCGACGAGCCCTTATTGTTCCTAAACTTGACAATAACTTTCTCCTATAGTCTTACTGCAACAACTTTTAACTCTAAAGGGACTTTAAATCCATAATATGTGGTTTTCATATGTCTTTAAACCAACATAGATTCATGGATTTATCAAGTATCTAGAGGGATCCAATTTCTTAAGGTGTATTTTTTTTTTAATTATTTCATTTCATGTCAAGATTTACACGCTGGGTGCAATTGTTTTATATGCCTTTAGACCAAGTTAGATTCATTTTAAACTTGGATTTATTAAGCACCCGGAAGGATCCAATTTCTTAAGGTGTAATTTTTTAAATTTTATTATTATTTCATTCCATGTCAATTTTTACAGGTTGAGTGCAATTGTTTTTTAGAGAAGGATCCAATTTCTTAAGGTGTGTCATTGAAATTGTTATTTTTTTTTTAATTGAGCTAAATTTATTTTTACTATGGTGCATGTAATTTGATTGAGCCCACTTTATTTTTATTATTGGTAGTGTCATTCAATTTTTAGTTGAGCCCACTTTCTTTTTATTATTATTTTTATTAATTGAGTCCAATTTTTTTTTTTAGGTAGATTTATCTAACATTTTCCTCTTGATGATTTTGTTTGGGTGAGGCTTGCACCTATGTATTAAGTAAGAATACAAGTTTGGTGAGGCTTTAACAACTCATATTTTTGTTTTCAAAATTTTAATATTATATATTTATTAGTAAAATTTTGGAGTTTTCTTAGGTTTGTTTTTTGTATTAATGGTAATTTGATGACATGGAGACTTTTTAAAGTGTTCCTAGTTACTACTTGTCCTCTAGGTCATGGCCATTAGCCACAAGTGGGCAAACTTTATGGCATTTTTTTCCCTCGAAAAATCTATCATGATGTCTATATGAGCTAATGTTAGTGAGAAAGAATGGCACCTCTAGGTTATATTCTCAATCTTGACCTTGAATTCATTACTAAGGTATGTTATAGGGATAACATCCCCCCCCCCAAAAAAAAAATTTAAAAATTGAAGTGACAGTTCATGCTTAGATTGAGGGTAACTAGGAGTGTTGTGGTTGGTGTTGTACCCATTCTAGTAGCCTAACCAAAGGGTTTTTCCTTTTCTATTTTGTTGATGTAAACAATGCTAAAAATGTGTGGCATAATGGTCATTGGATTTGCAAAAATACCCTCTTGGTTATGGAAGCCTAGTCTTCGAACTTCTCACTTAATTATGAGGCTAAAATAGCTTGTCCTCTCTAGATGGAGTTCCTTAGTCTCTCAATGAAATTCTAGCCTAAACTTCAGCATATTGTTGCTCCCTTATGGGAGGTTATGTGCTTAGAAGTAGATACTTGTTCTTAAACCTAGGCTGCAAGCCCAAGTTTGTGTTAGAGTTAAACTATCCTTGATGGGAGGAAGAATTCTCCATCGACCTATTTATTAAGTCAACTTTCCCAACACCTGCTTTTGTTGTCAAAGCCCTTAAATCACCAAATCCATGATTTCCCACTGATGGCCCCAATCAACCCTCATGTTGTACCCATGCTAGTAGCCTAACCAAAGGTTTTTTTCTTTTCTAGTTTGTGGATGCAAACAATGCTAAAAATGTGTGACATAATGGTAGTTGGATTTGAAAAAATACCTTCTTGGTTATGAAAGCTTGGAATTTGAACTTCTCACTCAATTATGAGGCCAAAATATCTTTTCCTATCCTCAGCTCGGAGGTAGAATTATCCATTTACCTATTTGTTAATTCAAATTTCCCAACACCTACTTTTGTTGCCAAATTCCTTATCACCAAATCCATGATTTCCCACTTATAGCCCAAGTCAACCCTCTTCCTAACATCACTACCCCCAATGCCCCCAAGATAAGAATGTTAAATGATGGTGTATGGACCCAAGTGTAGATAAAAATTAAGTCTTGTAAAGCTTCATCGATGGCCATGACCCCAACCCATTGATCCTCAACCGTATGACCCTAATCCCTAATATGTAGGACCCAAGTATCTCTTTGCAACTCATGACATATGGCTTGTCGCAACCAACAACACCCAATTGTAGAAAGATCTCGGTAATCCTCTCCTATTTGGGTAGTGGGGTTTGATGGTATCACTAGATCCCCCTTCTAATTCGCTGTCATATAGAGATACTTTGGTTGGCGTAGACGACCAAAAGAGGCCAAAGAACACAATTATTGGTGACTTATTCAATGGTGTCAATACTCAGTGTTGTGGTGAAAAACCTTATAAGAAATTAGGTGAAGATGAAAGGTGCACTAATTTTGTGATGCAAGTTCCCTCGTGGAATGTCCAAGGCTTAAACAATCTTGGGAGAAAATATTATGTACATTAAATGTTGACTTCCTTTSGTGGGAACATATGTTATGTTTGTAAGAACTCAAATTCATATGCTTTATGCTATGCATGACTTTATCTATTAGGTGTCCAAGAACCAAATATTTTTTTCCTAATAATTTTGATGGAAAAGAAGATATCGATAATTTGCTCTCCTAAATTTATGGTGCAATTGTTGACTAGGGTGTTGACCCAATGCAAAGACTTGTATAGTGTATACTAAGTCTATATGACCATATCCTTGGGCTAGTCAATATTGACGTCTCTAATAACTCTAGAGAAAGGGTAACCTTCTCACACTGGATAGTCGACAAACTTATTGATGTGCCATGGACTCTATGTGGATAGTCGACAAACTTATTGATGTGCCATGGACTCTATCTAGAAACTTTAACTTGGTATAATTTCGTTGTTGGTATATTATTTCAAGTCAACCACTTTCCACAAGGCATAAATTTAATATAAATACAACTAATTCATAGACACTCTTAATAAACACATATTTCCTAATGATGAGGCCAGCTAGTGGGTCAAAATGTTTAGAAGAAAAAAATATACTTGCATATAGTGTTTCTATGTCTCTAAAATTGTATATGTTTTTTGAAGACAAAGAATGAGTGTTTCCAGTCTGATTTCCCTCTCGTGAGAAGGAATCCTAGATGACCCTTAAGGCTCTCCACAGGATATATGATCCCAATCAAAATTTTAATCATGATTCAATAAATTCTTTTTTTACTTGGACCAACTTTTGCAAAGGCGTTTAAAACAAAATTTAACAATAGTTGGATAGATCTCTTCCCTCTTAGAAAAAATCATTCTATTGTAATGTGAATGGAATTTGACCAATGTGCACGGTTTCCATGGCCACCCTCTTTGACCATCAACCGATTTACTTCTTTCTTTCATAGGGTACAAAGAAAATGAGGTTGCTAAGAACTCACTACATCCTTAATATATCCCATATCCAGAGTCCTAGTTTCCTTACATGTATGTATAACATTGTTGAGAATATAATGGTAAATTTGTAACATCTTTTATAAGATTCCCTTAAAAAAAATGGAATTTTTTTTTGATATTTTGGTCAAGAAAATGAGGTTTCTAAGCACTCACTACATCCTTAATATATCCCATCTCTAGAGTCCTATTTTCCTTACATGTATGTATAACATTGTTGAGAATATAATGGTAAATTTGTGACATATTTTATAAAATTCCCTAAAAAAATGGACAAAATTTCTAGTATTTTGGTCATGAGATATTTTAAGACAACATATTTTTTCAAGTTTATCATTTTTTTATATATTCTTGTTAATGGTTTTTTAAGTAATTAAATTTATAAGAATTATATTGTATATTTCAAATTTACAATATTTTTTTAAAATCTCCCCCAAAAAAAAATTTTCTACTTTCTTTCAATATAAGTAATTTAAGAAATTTTCCATAAGCCATGCTCTATTTTTTGATCCATAAATGATTGGATTATAACACATCCATTTTTCAACAAAGAATCATAAGAACCTATCAAATGTTAATTTTACTCTTTTTGTTTCTGCTAATGCTTTAAGAATAAGACATTGAGATTGGCTAGATTAAATAATTTGGCCACTTGATTTCCTTCAATTGCACTGTAAAAATAGGCTGAGTGGAAACCTCGAGTAGTGTAATTTGAGTTTAGAAACCAAGAATCATTCTTGAATTCATTCAAGATAAGGTGGCTATTCCATTTTCACATAGATTAGAAAGAAAATAACTATTAACACTTATTTTTGTAACCAACAAGTATGAAGAACTCAACACTAGTGTGTGAACAGAGAAACCATAACTCAACCCAACAAAATTCAAATTATCCTTCCATGGAACAAGTCGATTAGGTAGTAAAAGTATTTATCAAGTAGGTGAATCACTCAATCATAAGGAAAAGTCGACCAAGAGGAAGGTAATCGCTTAAGCTCGCATTAGATTACAACATATAGTCCTCATTTGCCTCTAAATGGATATACAATCCAACAAGATATAGGTAGTGCTTAGTAAAAAACAAAAGAGCATGTATAGCCTATGACGAGGCATTATCACCTATCCAATGAAGAATTGGACACCCAAAGAAACCATATGGTGCATGGGAACTACAAAACACAAGCTATTGAAGAATTGGATGCCTAAAGCAATTGTTTGGTTTGTGGGCACTAGAGAACACAAGCCAACCAAAGAAAAATATAGTCCATAGGAGAATATGACTCATAGAATGGGGAGAACACCAATCAACAAAGAGATGGTGGCCCAAATAAAGAGAAAACATAATCCAACAAACCCAAATAAAGAGAAAAGATAATCCAACAAAACCAATTTGCCTTAGGGAGTGAGAAGGTTAATTTGTAGGAGAGATAAATGTTTCAACATCCATGAAAACCCAATTTAGCAACTACCTACACTTTTACAATAGCTCCAGAATAGGACCTGTTGATTTCCCATCTCCAAAATCACCCAATAATGAAGGACATAGAGTTGTTAGGATATGAATATGTTAGCGACATTATTTGTCTTGGGGCTCAAATACACCCAGGGTTGCAGGTTACGCAGGAAGCGCCCCAGCGCAAAGCGGGAGAATCTCTTTTCCGATAACAAGTCAAGCAAGCGGGTGAAGTGTTGGTTGTCAGCCACCGAGATTCAACTGCAAAGCAAATCAATGGTCATCGAGATTTTGGGGCTGCCGATTTGTCTGGGATTTAGCATGAAGAGTAGCGCCAATAGTTCAAGGCAAATCTGGGTCGTCCGATCCAGTTGAGATAGGTGGCAGTTAGTCGGCATTTCGGGGATCGGTGTCTCGAGAGACAAGGAGCCTCCCATTCTTCACAGCTGAAATCGCTGATCAGCGAAACACCGAAAGCACATTTGGAGACAAGCCCATGGTCCTAGCACCAGGTCACATCAAGCGAGCTTGTGAATGGGGGTAGCCCCCTTTATAATAATGAATGTCATTTGGGTCATTCATCTGAAGGATGCGTGGCGTACATCCATGTCACGTCGACATTCGGGAGTTCGAGGGGTAAGCGCTCCTCATCATTTCACCTCTCGAAACCTCGAATCCCGAAACGTCGAAAGCGCCCAGAATTAGGCTCATGGTTTTGGCGCCTGGTCACAATGGAGTAGACCTAAAGGAGGGGCGCTAATGTTTATCATTCGATGAAACGGGCCCCAAAGCGCCAAGAGTGATCTCAGTCGTTCATCCTGGATGAACACGTGGTGCACGATTGGGTCCTCCTGGCCTCTCGCCCATCGTGATTTCACAGCAGGAAGACTTACTCCTTCCTATCCACAAACTCCGAAGCGCCGAAAGCGCCCAAAGGTGGACCCACAAAATAGAGGAGCAGTCTCAACCGTCCATCTAAAGGGGACACCTGGTGCATGATTAGGCTCCCTGCCTTCTCGCCCATCATGATTTCGAAGCGCAAGAAGTAGCTCCTCCATATCCCCGATGCGTGAAGTTAGGACTGCCAAATTTGAAGGACGCATGGCGCCAGATTAATCCATCTCGGCGTTTCTCTCATCGCGATTTCAAGAAGCATGGATCAGCCCCTTCATATCCGCGAACGCCAAAAACACCTTTGGGAGTAAACACAGGGTCATAGCCCGTGGTCACTTGGGAGACAAAGAGAGCTGTGCAAGAGGGGCCAAAGGCACCAAGTTCAGTTATAGAGGAGATCATCACGACTTCCAAGCGCCATTGGATCCGATCTCAATCCTGTGTCTCGCTTGGAGTAAATGAAGGTATGAACGGGTGGTTGAAACCTCCCTTCATTCATTAAGTGTGAGATATGGAGGGTCTAACAAGCGGTCTGCTTGAAGGGGTCCTATGTACCATTTTTTTCAAAGGAGCCATGCTGAAGTCTTCGAAGAGACAGAGAAGTCTGCACACGCTAGCTCGACACTTAATGGCTCAGCTACCCTCCTTACAGGATCCATGCGCAGTTAAGGTGGCACGTGAAGAAGGATTTCAGTACGAATTTGGCTGAAAAGTCACCGAGCCCTGGGTGACTGGGCATGCCTGTGTTAGGTGAATTTTCCTGAGTATATAGGCTCAGTTTTTGTATTTTGTAAGTATCGATGGTAGAGCGAAGCTCCCGATTGTAATGTTTTAACATACGATCTAGTTTTTTGGTTATGCATCTGTATGTAAGATTTCTTGTTTTATGAAAGACAGTTTCCCTGTTTCATCTAGTTTTCATCTCATACTGAGGGAGTTCATGATTGACTGATTCACATGAATTATTGCAGTTGCGTTATGATAAAGGTTTTATTGTGACACTATTGTATTCCCTGGTTTTCTCCATTTGAATGTAAGAAGATCTCGCGTTTAATTTCATTCTCCTACAGTCTACTAGAAACCTGATGTTGACAACAAACCTTTGCATCTCTCTGATACAAGTCTTCCCCCTACTCACCCTTACTACAACTCACTTTTTGAAGTATGTCCAAGGCCTCACCTACCCATGCATGCCTGGCCTAGTTTTGGAGTCGAAACAATATCGTCCGAGTTTACTTCCATTCGATCACCTCTTCCATACACAAACCATGACATAAACTGATGGGTGTCGGGCTCTGCTCCTGCTGCAATCCAGGGGTGACTTGCGTCGCCAACATTTCTGTCGCCGTTGCCAGGGACGAAGTTGAAAATTTTCCCCAGGATTGAACGACATTGAACCTCTGATTCCGAAGGTGCATCAGGTATGAGAGCCTTTGGAGATTTCTACTGTGCATCTGGCGACTCCATTGTGACGACTCCGTTGGGGAGAACCTGCTCTATTAATTGTGGATTTCAGAGGTAGACACACGCGGTCTCATCCACAGTTGCCTCTAGCTACACCTGAAACTGATCCAGAGGTGGTTCTCAGAAAAGGAAAGGCCTCTGAAGAAGAAGCTCCCACTACCGAACCAGGTTATCTGCCATCTCCTTCTGTAGGAACTCCATTCTCTCCTCCTCAGTTTCTTATTAGACCTCCTTCAGGGGTTTCCCATTTCTTGAATTTTTGGAGTGTTCCTGCTGAGTTTTCCCCTCCCGGTCTAGGACTGGAGGGAGAAATCCTTATCACTCCCCTCTCCTCTGAGGATGTACCTTGGTGTAGGCCCAGGACTGCAGAAAATTTCCCCACTCCTATCTTTACTGCTCCGCCTCTTGTTACCGTTATTACTCCTGTGCAAAGAGGAGCACCTGTTGACTTGAGCTCGCTATCCTTCTCCTTAAATCCCCTCTTGTTTCCCACTCCACTTCAGGACTCATTCCCCGTATCCCCTTCGTGAACTTCTTCTCCTAAGAGTTCTCCTCCACCTAATATCCCTATGGCAGGAGAAAATCCCCCTATGACCAGAATGGAGGCCATTATAGCTGCTAGGTATGCTCCTCTCGTGCTACCGCAACCTCTCAACGCCCTCCCAGCAGATGGTTACCTCAAGCAGCTGCTCAAGTTTACAGGTGAAGGGGACATAACTGCAAAAGAACACCTAGAAGCCTTTTACCATTTCACAGATGATAATGTCATCATGCATGTAGATGTATGGATGAGGATTTTTGTCCATAGCCTTCAAGGTGAGGCTAGAAAATGGTTCAAAACCCTGCCTCCTGGATCTATTGATGGGATCAAAGCTTTAGATAATGCCTTTTTGAGACAACGGGGAGATAAAAAAGACTTCATGTATTAAATGACAGAGTTTGGGTCTTTGAGGAGAAAAGAAGGAGAGTCTGTCTCCGACTTCTCCGAGAGATTCAATAAAATGTACAATAAAATCCCTGCTGAGATCAAACCCTCAGAAGCCTCTGCAAAGATCACTTATGCCAGTGCTTTTGATCCTGATTTTTGCCTCCTGCTCAAGGAAAGAAGAGCCACTACTCTGGCCCATATGCAAGATGCAGTTGTGGAGGTAGAATCTAATATATTGGTTGTTGACCGACTCAGGAACACTGCTGGTAGAAACATATCCAGGCAGAGGCTTGAAGCTTCCTCATCCAGCTCCTCTCCCCTGCCCCTTCAGACAAATGAGACAGCTAGAATACTAAAGTCACTTTCTGCTAGAATGGATAGGTGGGAGTTAGAAGGGAAGCCCATGTATAGAAACCCATAGAATGTTGATGGTAGAGGTTTCAGGAGACCTGATAACAATGGACCGCGGGCCTTCCCAAGGGAACAAAGGGAAAAAGACAGAGAAGATCAAAGGATTCAAACCCCTCTCCAAAATAACCTAGTTACTCATGAGGGAGGGGAGGAGATAGACGAGTTTGACCCCGAAATTCATTGTGTTGAAGAAGCTCCTCCTTTTCCTCATTTGACTCAGTCTGCATATGAGAAATCCCCGATGAACGCTCAAATCCGTGAGTTAGGTAAGGGAGAAAGGGCCGGTCATGCCTCTAATAGATACAACCTCAGGTCAAGAAAGAAAGAGGGAGACTTTGACAGCCAAGATCAGCCCCTCATAACAGAAAGGTCTACTAAAGCTACAACAATCACTACTAAAGAAAAGAAAACTCAGAGTGCTTCACCAGCAGCCAAGGAACCTATCACTGGGGTAAGGAAAACTCCTAAGCCTATAACTTCCTTCAATTTTGAGCATGAAATTTAGAAGATCAGAATCCATGTACCCCTATCGGAACTAGTTAAAAACAAAGATTTCAAAAGGTCCCTCTCCAAGCTGCTACAATCTGAGCTCCCCCAGCCTTCCACTGACTCAATAAATCTCCAGGATGAAAAGCCAACAGTTGTCCTAGGGCCCATGGTAGAAGATAGAGATGATTCATCCCCTCCCTTCTACACATCCCTGAATATACATGATAAAGTGATGCATAACTGCCTCATGGATTCAGGGGCTTCCCATAACCTTATGCCCAAAATAGTTATGGAAGAATTGGGACTGGAGGTGACAAAAACTTATCATGATTTGTACTCTTTTGATTCGAGAAGAGTGTAGTGTCTAGGAGTCATCAAAGACCTGGCGGTTTCTTTGTTTCAGTTGCCCATGAAGAGTGTGGTCATGGATATTGTGGTAGCTGATGTTCCCCCCAAATTTGGCATGCTGTTGTCTAGATATTGGATTAAAAATATTGGGGGAACATTGCAGATGGATCTCACGTATGCCACCATTCCAGTCTTTGGAGGGGAACAAAGGAGGTTATATAGAGAAGCTCGGTTGGCCTACATTGTTAGTGATGAAGCAAATCCCACCAATCACCCCATTTTTTCACTTGATACCGACCTGGGGTCTAGTTTATTGCAGCTCACTGATGCTCTCGAAGACCCTTTCCAAGTTAGAAAGCAGCCCAGTCTTGATTATCTGATTTCCCCTCCAACCCCTTCCATGTGGAAGATTTTTTTCGACGGAGATTCTTCTAGTGAAGGTGCTGGTGCTGGGATAGTTTTCATATCACCTTGTCAAGAGGCCATAGCCCTGTCATACAAGATGGAATTCGAAACCACCAACAATGTGGCAGAGTATGAAGCTCTTGTTCTGGGTATGAGGGCCGCAAAGGAAATGGGGATTAAAGAAATAGAAATATTTGGAGACGCTGAGTTAATTATCTAGCAAGTCAGAAAGGCTTATCGTGCTAATAATCCCCAGCTCAGGAATTACAGAAATGAAGTATGGGACCTGATTGATAGTTTCTTCTTGGCCTTTAACATTTCTTTTATTCTGAGAGGGAAGAATACTTCATCCGATTCTTTAGTTGTCTCAGCTAGTTTTCTCAAAGTTCCTCTGTTGCTGATGGTCAAATATGATGTTGAAATGCGATATAGGCCCTCTGTACCAAACAATGTCAAGCATTGGAAGGTATTCGAAGATGATCTGGAGATTGAAAAATTTCTCCAATCTGTTAATGAATTTTCTGCATTGCACATTGATCAGGATCCCGAATCGGAAGGTAACCCTTACCCTGAGGTGTTTTTAAATAAAATTGCTAATCACCAGATTATTCAGCTGCCCAACAATCACATTCCGAGAGGACTGGTCCCCTTGGAAATATTGTTCGATGGGAATGATGTGGTCGTAAAGGGTAAGGTTTCAAATGAAGATGCTGATACAACCGAATGCAACATAGGCACACAGGAGGAGCCCAGGTTTATCAAATTATCAAGCAGTTTGACCAGAGAACAGAAGGCCGAATATACTGAGTTGCTAAAAGAGTTTGTTGATGTGTTTGCATGGACATACGAAGACCTCAAGACTTATGACACATCTGTCATTGAGCACAAGATCCCACTAAAGGAAGAGGCTAAACCGTTCAGACAGAAGCTGAGACAGATAAATCCCATTCTGCTACCTGTCATGGAGAAAGAAGTGAAGAAATTGTTAGATGCCCAAATCATTGTCCCCTTGAGATATTCCGAATGGGTGGCCAATTTGGTCCCAGTAAGGAAGAAAAGTGGAGAAATCAGACTCTGTGTTGATTTCAGGAACTTGAACAGGAGCTCAAGGAAAGACAATTATCCCCTGCCCAACATGGAACACATATTGTAAAGGGTAATGGGTGCCTCTAGGATATCCATGATTGATGGTTTTTCTGGTTATAATCAGATATCAGTCATGCCTGAGGACAGAGAAAAAACAACCTTCACCACTCTTTGGGGTACATTCATGTATGCCAAAATGCCTTTTCGATTGATGAATGCGGGAGCAACGTTCCAGAGAGCTATGGATATAGCCTTCATCGGGGAGAAGGACTAGTTTGTGGTAATCTATCTAGATGACATCACGGTCTTCTCTAGGTCAGACAAGGAGCACCGCTGCCACTTGAGGAAAGTTTTCCTGAAGTACCGAAGGTTTGACCTATCTCTGAACCCCAAGAAATCTTTGTTTTCTATGAAGGAGGGGAAGTTATTAGGCCATATAGTATCAGCAGAGGGAGTGAGAATTGATCCTAGCAAGGTAGAGGTGATTCAAACCCTGTCACTTCCTAGATCCAAGAAGGAAGTTCAGGCCTTTTTGGGAAAGATCAATTTCTTGAGGAGATTCATCTCAAATTTTGCTGAGTTGTTGAAACATATCACAGCCATGATCGGGAAAGGAAATGAAGTAAAATGGACTGCTGAACCCAGGCAATGTTTTATTCAAATAAAAAGGTCATTGACTGAGGCACCTGTGCTGATCAGTCCTGACTATTTCAAAGAGCTCCTAATTTTCTCTTTTGCTTCTTTTGATACAGTAGTGGTGGTCTTGTTGCAGAAAAATAAGGAAGGGCGAGAGCAACCCATTGCCTTCTTCAGCAGGGCATTAAGAGATGCAGAGATCAGGTATGAAATCATGGAGAAACAAGCCTATGCCTTAGTGAAAGCTCTCAAAGGTTTCAGAGTCTATGTCCCGCACTCAAGGGTAACTGCATACATTCCTTCGACTTCTGTGAAGGACATCCTTATACAACCTGATATAGATGGGAGAAGAGGCAGATGGATCACTAGAATCCTGGAATTTGACTTGGAGATAAAGCCCACCAAGTTGGTTAAGGGGCAAGGTTTAGCCAATCTACTGGTTGAATCCAATTACGAAGCCTTGGGCATTAGTTTCATCAATACCTGCTCACGAATTTAGCAAGTTGAGTTGCCCAGTCAATTCTCTCAGGAAGGCATATTGCTGGCAGAGTGTGCCTGGTATTGTGACATTTTGTACTTTCTGCAGGAGTTGAAGCCCTTGGATGGAATGTGTAAAAGTAAGGCAAGAGCTTTGAAGCTCAAGGCAGTCAGATATTGCCTCATTGGGCAAGTTTTATACTGGAGAGACCCTCTAGGAGTGCTGCTGAGATGTCTGAGCCCACCAGAAGCCCAGAAAGTTATGTTTGATTTCCACAGAGGCCTTTGTGGGGGGCATCATTTCTGGAAGACCACAACTCACAAAATTCTCAGGGCTGGGTATTACTAGCCCACTTTATTCGTTGATGTCAGCAGAGAAATCAGGGCCTGCATCAAATGTCAAAAGTTCTCAGGGAAACAACAGCTTGGGCCACTACCACTGAGGCCTGTGATAGCTTCAACACCTTTTCAACAATGGGGGCTAGACTTTATCGGGGAAATTAATCCTCCCTCAAGTGGCCAACACAGATGGATCCTGACTGCAAAATATTATTTCACCAAGTGGATAGAAGCTGTCCCTACCAGAAGTACATCCCACAAAGTAATTATCAGCTTCCTGGAGGATATCATAGCCAGATTTGGCTGTCCCAGCAGGATCGTAGTTGATAATGCTGCTTCTTTCAAATCTGAGCCTCTCATTAAGTTCTGTGAGCAGTTCCAAATCTCACTAATTCACTCCACCCCCTACTATCCCCATGGAAATGGTTTAGCCGAATCCTCCAACAAGGGCCCGATAAGGATCATCAAAAGACTATTGGAGGACAACAAAAGGGCCTGGGAGTCGAAGTTGAAATTTGCTTTATGGGCTGATCGAGTGACAATGAAGAAATCCCTGGGCACCTCGCCTTTTCAACTGGTTTACGGAGCAGAGGCGGTTTTTCCCACTCAGCTTGCCTTACCTGTGGCGAAGTTCTTTCAAGATTATGAAGGAGAGCTGGATCATATGATCAGAAGGATTCATCAGATAGTAGAGGTATAGCAGATCAGGGAACAGGTGAGAGACACCGCTCATAGTCATCAGTAAAGGGTCAAACAGGCTTTTGACAGGAAGGTCAGGAAGAAGGAGTTCAAGGTCGGGGATTTGGTACTTAAGTGGGATGCACCCAGACAAGATAAGGGAAAACATAGCAAGTTTGATGCCCTCTGGATCGACCCCTTCAGAATCTCTGAGGTCTTCTCAAACAACACGTACCAGTTGCACAATCTGGAGGGAGAAGAGGTTTTCAACAACCCAGTAAATGGGCATTTTCTAAAGAAATGTTTTGTTTGAGCCTTAGACGGCTCCTTTGTTTGTAAATATTATCCTTTAGTTCTTTATTCATTTTCTGTTTGTATATTTTTGGCTTAGTAAAAGACTCCATAGCCCAATAGAAAGGCACTGGAACTACAGAATGGGTTCTTAGAGCATCATAGGGACGACTCTATCCCCCATGGAGCCTAATGTTAGCGACATTATTTGTCTTAGAGCTCAAATACACCTAGGTCTGCAAGTTACACGGGAAGCACCCCAGCGCAAAGAGGGAGAATCTATTTTCCGATCACAAGTCAAGCGAGCGGGTGAAGTGTTGGTTGTCAGCCGCTGAGATTCAACTGCAAAGTGAATCGACGGTCATCGGGATTTTGGGGCTGTTGATTTGTCTGGGATTTAGCATGAAGCGTAGTGCCAATAGTTCAAGGAAAATATGGGTCGTCCGATCCAGTTGAGACAGGTGGCAGTCAGTTGGAATTTCGGGGATCGACGTCTCGAGAGACAAGGAGCCTCCCATTCTTCACAGCTAAAATTGTTGATCAGCGAAACGCCAAAAGCACCTTTGGAGCCAAGCCCACGGTCCTAGCACCAGGTCACATCAAGCGAGCCTGTGAATGGGGGTAGCCCCCTTTATAATAATGAATGTTATCTGGGCTGTTCATCTGAAGGATGCACGACGTACATCCGTGTCACGTTGGCATTCGGGAGTTCGAGGGGTAAGCGCTCCTCGTCATTTCACCTCTCGAAACCTCGAATCCCAAAACGCCGAAAGCACCCAGAATTAGGCTCATGGTTTTGGCGCCTGATCACAATGGAATAGACCTAAAGGAGGGGCGATAATTTTTATCATTCGATGAGACGGGCCCAAAAACACCGAGAGTGATCTCATCCGTTCATCCTGGATGAACACGTGGTGTGCGATTGGGTCCTCCCGGCCTCTTGCCCATTGCGATTTCACAGCAGGAAGACTTGCTCCTTCCTATCCACGAACTCTGAAGCGCCGAAAGCGCCCAAAGGCGGGCCCACAATATCGAGGAGCAGTCTCAGCCATCCATCTAAAGGGGACAATTGGTGCTTGATTAGGCTCCTTTCCTTCTTGCCCATCGTGATTTCGAAGTGCAAGAAGCAACTCCTCCATATCCCCGATGCGCGAAGTGACGAGAGCATCCAGGACCTGGGGCCCGCAGCAGCGTCAGGTGAATTTAGGACCATCAGATTTGAAGGATGCATGGCGCCATATTAAGCCGTCTCGGCGTTTCGCTCATCGCGATTTCAAGAAGCATGGATCAGCCCCTTCATATCCGCAAACGCCAAAAACACCTTTGGGAGTAAACACAAGGTCATAGCCCGTGGTCACTTGGGAGACAAAGAGAGCTGTGCAAGAGGGGCCAAAGGCACCGATTTCAGTTACAGAGGAGATCATCGCGACCTCCAGGCGCCATCGGATCCAATCTCAATCCTGTGTCTCGCTTGGAGAAAATGAAGGCATGAACGGGTGGTTGAAACCTCCCTTCCTTCATTAAGTGTGAGATATGGAGGGTCTAGCAAGCGGTCTGCTTGAAGGGGTCCTATGTACCATTTTTTTCAAAGGTTCCATGCCAAATTCTTCGAAGAGACAGAGAAGTCTGCACATGCTATCTCAACACTTAATGGCTCAGCTACCCTCCTTACAGGAGCCATGCGCAGTTAAGGTGGCGAGTGAAGAAGGATTTCAGTATGAATTTGACTGAAAAGACACCGAGCCTTGGGTGACTGGGCACGCCTGTGTTAGGAGAAATTTATTGAGTATATAGGCTCATTTTTTTTATTTTGTAAGTATCGATGGTAGAGCGAAGCTTCCGATTGTAATGTTTTAACAGACGATCTAGTTTTTTGGTTATGCATATGTATGTAAGATTTCTTGTTTTATGAAAGACAGTTTCCTTGTTTCATCTAGTTTTCATCTCATACCGATGGAGTTCATGATTGATTGATTCACATGAATTATTGCAGTTGTGTTATGATAAAGGTTTTATTGTGACACTATTGTATTCCCTGGTTTTCTGCATTTGAATGTAAGAAGAACTCGCGTTTAAATGCATTCTCCTACAGTCTGCTAGAAACCTGATGTTGACAACAGACCTTTGCATCTCTCTGATACAAGTCTTCCCCATACTCACCCTTACTACAACTCACTGTCTGAAGTATGTCCAAGACCTCACCTACCCATGCATGCCTGGCCTAGTTTCGGAGTCGAAACAATATCGTCCGAGTTTACTTCCATTCGATCACCTCTTCCATACACAAACCCTGACATAAACTGATGGGTGTCAGGCTCTGCTCCTGTTGCAATTCAGGGGTGACTTCCGTCGCCAACAAAATACACCATTAAACCATTGTGCTATAAAAAAAACATCCCAATGAGGGTATGAGGGTATTGTGATAGACATAGAGGATAGAGATTGGAATTGTCTTTGGCCAAATCCTTAAAAAACTTGGAACTATCTTTGGCTATATCTTGTGCTATGAGGGTATTGTGACAGACATAGAGGATAGATACTGGAAGATATATAAAATAATATGGGCATGCAAGTTATTAGAAGGCTTCAGAATGACAACATTCATAGGGCCTGAAAACGTTGGTAAGAATACTCTTATCAAATCAATATTAGGCCAAAATTTTGGAGATAAGGGATCAATGACACACACTTCGACCACTACTCTTTATAGGTTCACTAAGGATATATTTATAATTGATTTTCCTGGGACCAATGCAGGTGGAGAAAGAGGTAGTCTGTTGAAGGTTTGGGAATATTATGAAAAGGTTGCAGACTTGCGCATAATAGTGGTTTATTTTGGGGGTGATACTTTTAGAGTTGCAGAGGAGTTTCTCAAGATTGTCCGCTTGCAGATGTGTGAAAATGTGGTACTATCTATTAACATGGTAGATTATGTATTGAATGACTCAAGGGATTCTCTCGTATGGGTTGAGTACAACCCCAACAAAGTACAACTAATAATGTCTTTTACAGAAAGTTGTGGGTTTCCTACAGAAAGGGTCTTCCTGTTGGTTTCAAGATTGAGCGAAGAGCTGGAGGAAATGTGCTACCATATACTCGACGAGCGACCCACCATCATGATGAAGGAAAAAATCACACAGAAGATGCGAGGTTTCCTTTGCGAAACTCAATCGATTTTTTTAAAATTTGTTATGTTATGTCAAGTCATTCCACTAGTGCAAAATTCAAATGTTGCAGGTAATTTTAGAGACTCTGATTGTATAGAAATTCTTGCAATTTACCAAAGATGGAAAGACCAGATTTTGGGTTCCACTATCGCTGTTGTATTTTGGCTCTGAATAAATTTGTCATGAATTTCAGGTTAAGATGTAATATGTATTTTTATATGTTCTTCATAAAAGATGTAGATTGTTTTAACTATAATGATGCTCTCATCATGTCTTTTCCTTTTCCTCCCATTGGAAATGGCCTTATGTATTTAAAATGGAATAGTTTTGGTGTTCAACAAAGTTGATTGGATTTTTAACGGAATTCTGAAATGGAATAGGTTTTGGTTTTTAAGGAAATTTATGGGATTTTTTTAGGGAATTTTTTTAACTATACGCTTTGTTACTTAGCGTATAAAATAGAGCACCTAATAGGTTCTTAAAGAAAATTGTTTTGCCATTTTAGTTTCTGTCACTTATGATCTGATCTTTCATTCAATAGTATTTGTTAAAGGGTTGAAACTGTTGTCTGGATCCCATAAACACATCAAAATATAAAGCCAAAATAGAGACACTAGTGCTACATGACAACTTAGTTCAATACTTGGCAGGTACTAAGCTACCATGCAACTGTTTAAACTAATATATGTGAGATACATTAATTAAATTAATATATGAATATGTAATAATAATGAAAGCACTGTTTAAGGAGATAGGGAGAGAAGGAGATGGCGTGAAATGAATAGATGGCAGAAATATTTATTATAATAACATTGGGGGAAGTGAAGGCAACAATAAGACTTCAAAGTTTTTGGCCATTAAGATATAAGATAAATGAGATTTAAAATTTAAAATTAATCATTATTTTTTAAAACTTTAGATAAAGAGGTGTATATTTTATGGTCAACCATGAACTAATAAAAAGTCAAACCTAACTCAACACTATATACAATGCCTATCGACATGTATAATAAGTTGAATCACTCTATATATTAGTTAAATTATATTCATATAATAATTTAACTAATATGTGTACTACATAAGCCACATATTCTATACATTAGTTAAAATAATATTTATAGATAAATGGTTTATATGTAATTCTCGTGTATCCACATATTAGTTTGAGTTTGTAAATATAATTCATAATTACTTTTCCCAATAGGGTTTTGGCATGCCACTGCAGGTGGATGGTTCTATGATACTTGGTCTTCAGATGTTAGTATTCGAAATCCATCGGGTGAATTCCTCGTCGACTACTTCATCGTTCAAGACGCACCTCTGCTTCGATCAATGCCAACTCGAATTTGGTCTCAAGGGGCATGAGGGTATGATAGTTTTCTACTAGGATCATGGCTTCATGTTGGGCTCAAGGAACCAGAAGCCTCTGACCACGGTGACAGCCTCTGCGGCCGGGGCCTCCTCTTACCATGGAATTTAGGCAAATAATGTTGTCATTACTTGCACGAAGGGACCAGGGAGTCTGTGGGAAGGAATTGAAGCAGACCTTGAAGCTTATCAAATCGCTATGTCGAGAATTTTCTCCTCTCGCCCATAGGTGATTTTAGGGGCGAAATTTCGCTCGTGGGCGAAATTAAGGGGTTTTGAATTTTGATGGGGCGAATTTTTTGTGTTGGAGAGGGATGGAGAGCTTTATTATCATTCTCCCTCCATTTATTTAAAAAAAAAATGTTCAAAGGGTTAGCGCATGGTTTATTTACCACGAAGAGGAAAAAAATTAATTTTTGCCCGCTAAAATTCAGGCCAAAACCTTCC
Organism: Picea mariana; assembly: GCA_032191745.1. Lineage (NCBI taxonomy): Eukaryota > Viridiplantae > Streptophyta > Pinopsida > Pinales > Pinaceae > Picea > Picea mariana. The sequence goes on along the minus strand of JASDQU010305826.1, from coordinate 10,972 downwards.
ATTCGCCCCTATTTTTAGCTTAAAAGTTGGGCCATAACCTTCCTCACCCCGATTTTTATCTATGAAGATTTTTGGAACCATTTTCGCCCTCCCCGTTTGCTATAAATTGGGTTTCTAGGAGTTATTCACTCCAATTTCATGTTCTGGGTATTTAAATGCGAAGTTTAAAGAGAAATCCTCCACAGAGCTTAAATCTCATTTCATTTTTTATCAACAGTTGGATATATTCTCTCATATAAGTAGGATTCACTGACACTTGCGAAGTTGAAAGACAAATCCTTTGCAAAGCTTAAATCTCATTTCATTCTTTATCAACAGTTGGATATATGCTCTCATGGACGCAGGATTCGCTAACATTGACTTCCAAAAGTGGACTGAAAGAGCACCCCAAAACCCATTTTTCATAGGTAAGACGAGAGAAAATTATGAAACCCTCAATTTGGGGTTTCTCTATTGGTTCTTTAAATATTTATTTTTTGTCTTTTCGATGGGTTTTTAGAGGAGGTTACGAGTCTAACTATAAAAACAACAATCGCTATTCAATGAAATTTCTTATGCTTTGGTGTTCTGTGCTATTACTAATGCTATTGTTTGTTGAGATGATTAAGGGTGGTGTTTGTCAACTGTGTAGAAGACATTCTCATTATGTCATACCAAAACCGTTGGGCTTCTGTAGACTATGGTCATCCAATGCCTCATAAACGGTTGAAGGCATTCTCATTATGTCATACTAAAAACGTTGGGCGCCATTCTCATTAAGTCATACTAAAAACGTTGGGCGCCATTTTCATTAAGTCATACTAAAAACTTGGGCTTCTGTAGACTATGACCATCAAATCCCTTATTCAATATAACAATCCATTGCCAACAATACTATAGTGTATTGAATCTTGTTTGTATGAGAATATAGGTGATTG
>JASDQU010305825.1:121519-134589 GCA_032191745.1 Picea mariana | reverse complement strand
GTGGTAAGGGTTGAAGATGGTCTGACAAGGCCCTTTTAGAGATTTTCAGAGGCCTTGATCCACCATCTATACTGATATGAGGCCAGGGCGCCTGTACCCCTGACGGTCCCCAGCGCCTAGCCCGTGCCATTAGCTTTCACTTTGAACTCGAGAAGGAATTTTTCTCGAGCTGTTTGGTGTCCCGGATGGTGAAACTGCCGAGGATGGTTGGATATTTTGTCGATGATATTTTCACTTCTCGACTATACCCCCAACTTGAATGTCCACATGGCGGTCTTTCAACTAAAGCGGAGTGCTCTTCTCTGGTGGAAGATGCTCCTACTTCTTTGAACATGATCGTCGAAGATATGTCATGGGAACTATTCGAGGAATTCTTTAGAAAGAGGTACCGCTCAAAGGAATTCATTGAGCATCAACTCAACTAGTACGAGGCTCATTTATGGAGTTTCTTTGGTATGCTCTGCACCTTAATAATGAGAAACTTAAGGTCGACAGGTTATTTTTTGGCCTTAATATCAACATACATGCAATGGTTAGGATTATGATACCTCAAACCTTGCATGATTCCATCCAAAAGGCCCTCATAGAAGACAAGGAGATTATCAGCGGGGGTCAGAGTAGGAATCCAGCGAGACCAACAAGGCAGGTGTCATCTGGTGCACAACAACATTAGACATCAGCTAGACAGATGACATGGTATTGTGGCTTCCAGAGAGGATCCACTTTCACTACACCTCGGTGACCAATGCCTCAGCAACATACACCACATTGGGAACCATAACATTAGCAACATCATCAACCGCAGCAGTAGTAGTTTAGGCTTGTTCAGCTGAACAAACCAAGATTCCAGGCTAGTGGGTTGTTTTCTTCTACTTCAAGTACAAGGAGTACTGGACTGAAGAATAGGTGTTGGAATTGTGGAGAGCCATACTACTGACATAACTGCCCAGGGGAGAGGACTAGAGCATCTGGATCAGTCGGACCCACTACCGTGGAAGATTTGGGCAAGGCCCATCATATTCATGCATCGGTGAATAACCGCCATGCAAAGCACTAGTTGACTATGGTAGAGACATCAGGTACTGTCACTGACCAAACCCTTAGTATTTTGATAGATCCTGGTGCTACCGAGAGCTTCATTTCTGGTGTAGTGCTAAAAAGGATTAAGGTAAAGGTAGTCAAACAAGATGAGTTTATCTTTGTAGAGATGGCTTCGAGAGCCAAACAAAAGGTTGGAGGAGATATTACGGACCGTACTCTTAACCTAGGAGAGTTTGTCACCATGGCCAACCTGTACGTCATGATCTTAGGATCTTATGACACCATGATTGGTATGGACTAGTTGGAATCACATGAGGCGATAATCAACTATAACATGAAATGGTTGATCTTGGTCGATGATGAGGGACAAGGATATATGATTTTAGGATGGAACCATGTAGTTCCCATAAGGTTCATCTGTTCCTTGTAGCTACGAAAGAGAAGGTGCAAGGGTTGTAAGCTTTATGTGATCCTTGCATTAAATGAGAAGGGAGTAGCGGAAGGTATAGGACACCTTTCGGTGCTGAGAGAGTTTGTAGACATATTTCCAAAGGAGCTACCCAGGTAGGAGAGGGAGATGGATTTTACCATAGACCTAAAAATGGGGACTGAACCAATAGCAAGAATGCCTTATCGGATGTCGACCCCATAGTTACAAGAGTTGAGAAAGAAACTGAAGGAGTTACTAGACCTGGGACTTATATGTCCAAGTGTGTCACTGTGGGGCACACCTATTATTTTCATACAAAATAAGGATGGGTCATGAATACTCTACACTGACTACCTTTATTTGAACAAGGCAACAATCATTAATCAATATCCATTGTCGAGGATTGATGATATGTTCGATCAGATGAAGGGTGTGATGATGTTTTCAAATATTGATTTGAGATCAGGGTATCGCCAGTTACGGATCAATAGGATGACATCCCTAAGACCACTTTAAAACAAGGTTGGGACATTACGAGTTTACTGTTTTACCATTTGGATTGACAAACGGCCCAGGGGTATCTATGATTTTGATGAATGGGGTGTTCCGCGAGTGCTTGGATAAGTTCTTTCAAGTATTCATGGATGATATTTGATTTACTCTTGGACGATGAAGGAGCATGATGAACACTTGCACTTGGTACTACAGTGTCTGTGAGAGCATAAGTTTTATGGGAAATTGTCCAAATCCTCGTTTTATCAATCGAGGATTCACTACTTAGGGCATGTCATCTTTGGAAAAGGTATCATCATGGATCCATCAAAGTTCAAGGCTCATTTTATTCCTGTACATATGACATATCAGGCACCTAATAGAGCAAGAGTTTGTATCAGTGATATTGTGAGGATGCATGGCGTGCCTAAGAGGATTGTATCCGATCGAGGAATGGTATTTATTGGACGATTTTGGACTAGTTTCCAAGAGGCCTTGGGAACCCAACTTAACTTTATTGTTGTGTATCGCCCAGAGATTGATGGGTAGACCAAATGAACGAACCATACCTTGGAAGACATGTTACACATATGGACCCACAAAAGCGTTGGGAAGACTTCTTGCCACTGGTAGAATTCTCTTATAACAACATTTACCAAATCACCATTAATATGGTGCCCTTAGATTTTCTTTACGGGCGACCATGTCAGACACCTTTGAGCTAGGATCAACTTGAGGATAGAGTCCTGGTGGGACCGAAAGTGATCCAAGAAATGGAATATTAAATGAAAAATATAAGACAAGGGCTCAAGGAAGCCTAGGATCGACAGAAGATTTATGTCGATGCGCATCGTGTTGAACATAGATACGATGTGGAGATCAAGTATTTTTGTGGCTGAAACCACATAAGAGATCGATCATGTTTGGAAAAGGGGATAAATATATCCTAGGTTCGTGGGATCCTACGAGATTGTGGAAAAGAGAGCCTCATAGCCTAATCACTAGCCTTGCATGATTATTGAGGCGTATGCACACTGTCTTTCATGTCTTTTTTTGAGACATGACGATTAGTGATCTGACACATATTTTTGACTTAAGCACCTTGTGGGTGTCGGATGAGGGTGCACTCATGGATGAGATGATCCTCATCCTAGATCATTGCTTTCGACAGTTGTGGCATCGAACAGTAGATCAGGTCAAGGTTGAATGGGACAACTATAGTCCGAATTCGTCGACCTAGGAGGACGCATATGATATGCGCCAGCAGTTTATTTTGTTTGATAGAGAGACTTAGGATACTTTGATACACGTTTTTTGACACTAAATTACTCTAAAACTTCGGGACGAAGTTTAGACCAAGAGGGGTGTATGTAACATCCCGATCTTATGAACACTGAGAGAACTTATTCTTTGAGGACACTTTCTTGCAAGTGATCCGGACTATTATACTATTGGTCGTTGTTTATGATTATGAGGCATTATGGAAGTGATTGTATGTTATTTTGTTGTATTGACTTTGACAGGTGCTATTGACTTGGTTCTCCTGAGTGTGCAGGATTTGGACCTCGATGATGTTGAGGCATCGATGAAAACCTTGGACTTTGGATTGAGACAAGGAGTAGACTATTGGGGTTTGATTCTTGTATATATGACATTTGTGCATATGTTTAGATGTTATGATTATGGATATTATTTATGACATGATTCGTTGATGATGCATGTTGATGATATCTTTCCGACCAGAGTCACATGTGGAGTAGAGGGGTCACGCATGACTACTAGAGACATTCAGGGAGAGGTGTGGACAACAGACCTGCCACAACCTACTAGCACTCCCACCATGGCTCAAACTATAGGTTAACGACTACCTAGCTCGATAAGACCCACGATGTCATGAAGGAAGACTGTAAAATTCATTCACGATGATTCTAAGGGGTGTGCAATAAGGCAAGAGCCTTATTCCTTAGAGGCCCTTAGTCTCCCACAAGATCACCTGGCAGAGTATTGACTCTAGGAGTTTTTGATGTCTACCAAGTCAGTCAAGAGGTGAGTCACACCCTTGGAGCACGTGGTGCATCTTGAAGGGAATGTCACACAAGAAAAATGAAAAGAGGTGACTGGCACCCTTGGATCACGTAGTGTGTCCTCAAGGGCACGTCGCACAAGAAAAACAAAAAGAGGGGAGTGGCACCCTTGGAGAACCTAGTGCATCCTAAAGGGCACGTCATGTTTTTAACTATAACAGAATAAACCTAGATGGCCTTAGAATGAATATCGTGCTAAGAAATATTTAAAAACTATTTATGTAATAAAATGTCGCCCAACCTCGAAAATTAAAATCTAGGTCTAAAGTAATACTTGTGGTAAAAGTATAAAGACAATAATAATCATCATTCAATATGTGACGAAAGGGGGGTAAGAAACTCGATTAATTTATTAAAATCAAATTATTGAGGGATTTAAAATTTTAAAAGGGAAATGATTGTTTTGTTACACATGCTAATTAAAATTTATTAATTAAAAAGAAAAAAGGGGAAAAAGGGGTAATTTCTTACACTTGCTAATTCGAGTTTTAGATAAAAAGGGAAAGAGGGAAATTTAAAAGAATTAGGAATCTAAGGGAAAAAGGGGGAAACATAATGCGAAAGAGAAACATAAGGAAAAAGAAGAATGAATAACTTAGTAAGGTATCTTGCCATTAAGAACTTCCTAAATTGAACTCAACTAGTGAATTAGTAAGGGGGAAAGTCATTAAAATGTGTAAGGGAATATGGGGACACCTAGGAGTGATTATAGGAATGCTTTTAGGTGGGTGAGAGAAATAGGAGTAATTAATTAATTAATGAAATTAATTTATGGTGCAATGAAGGGGATGGGTGACACATGTACGGGGAGGATTTTTATGAATTAAATTATTGAACAATAAATAAAATGGGATTTTGGGAAAGAGAATGACTTGGAAACTCTTATAAAGGAGGGACGAGTAGGATGATGGATATCCTTCATGATCCATAAAGTTATGATGCATAATTTCAAACTTGTCTGACTTAGGTTGTGGGAGTTAGGATACCCAACTCGGTGAGGAGTGGTAGCTCATCCTTGCGAGGCGAGTTGGGAGCTAGTTTTTCTCTGGCTTAGTGTGCATGGCCCCTTTGCGGATCTGGGGGATAAGGGGGAAGAAGAGTACCCCTAGCACTGGTTGGGAGGTATTGGTGAAGTCTCATCGGTTGGCAAGCGGGAGCTGCATGGAGCGTGCGGGACAATGACTCAGAGCGAATGACATGGGCTACAGTATGCTTACTTGATTCTAAATGGTAGATTCTTATTATACCTTACGCTTTCAATTCTGTATTTTTAATTGGGTAAATAAAATGTTTGACTTAGCATTTCAACCGAGAACTTAAATTCTCCATAGCCTTAAGCTCGCGAATTGACTTGATTCCCTTGGCATTAGATCCCTGAATGTTGTGACTGTCCTTTTGGTTTTGTTGATTGTTGTGAAGAGTTGTTCTTTATACTTCTTCCTTATCCCTAGTTCGTCAATCCATGCCTGAGAGATCGGCCAGGAGGTAAATCGACGGTCATCACTTCGGTGCACAATGACCTAAAGATTCTAATGCCCTACTTTTTTGTGCGTGGATGATGAGCAAAGGATGGTTGTCATTCATTTGACCCTGTCGATTTTTCTTGGTTGAGTGATGGTTATTGCACCTTCTTGTGTTGAGTAATTCTGCCATTGTTATCATTCCTATCCCATAAATTTTTTACTCTGCGTTTTATTATGTTCCTAGATAGTTAAGTTATGTGTTTAATGCACTCCCTGGCGATATAACTTTGTACATTTTATAAAACAACTTCATTTGATATGTGTGTTGTATTTGGGATCTGTATTTTATAACCCTCTACATATTGTTTATCTTCTTCTCTTCGATTTACAGCAACTGATTGTATGACCACCTCCCCTTTTTCTGTTAGTAACTGTGATCGAACATTCAGACATTGTATCCATTTCTTCCACTCCTTGACTGAGATCTGGCTGATTTCATTATATTTTTTGAGAGAAATTTTTACTGTGTTTTTAATTGGTACAAACAGAGAATGATTATGTGTTCATACAGTCCACATTTTCCACTCAGACACACATTAATTTTGATGGTGAATTCACCCTTTGCCTCTGATTTTTGTCTAGTGATTAACTTTGAATGTTGCTCCCCATGCGCCTATGATTTCAATGTTATCAAGTGACTGTCATTGTTATTATTTTTCCTTGATTAAAATTTCCATATTGCGATCTCACTTTTACAACACCTTGTTTTTTTAAAACAGTGTTATGGTTATCTATGGTTAAAAGACAGTCATAGAAAATGGTAGGCTTATTTTTATGCCCAATGATGCATAGTTTATTGTTATTTCCTTGATTATATGCACAGTGTTATATTCAATAAATTGGGTTTCTAATTGCCTTAAAATATGCCAAGCTGCATATATTTTTGTTGTTAATTCTCTCATTGACACAACGATTTCCTGAAGAATATCTCACCTAGATTACCTACTCTAATGACCTCGAACTTACTTGACCTTCTTGTTTTGACTGCACATTCTACGCCTAGTTTCAATAATTCTTTACTCTGATTTTACTAGTTCCTTTAACAATGAACTCACACCTCTTTACTATACTGTGAGTGCATTTTTCAATGCGTCTTCATTATAAATTGGACTGCATAGTTTCTAGGTACTGGCTTCTTCTCCAGTGGTGTTTGGGAAGCGGTTTTCTATGGAAACCGTTGCATTTTGACAGGTCCAAATGTAGCGTGTAGTGGCAGGCGTAATAGCGGCGTTTTGGTAGGTGTACTGGTAGTGGCAGCGTGTAATGGGGGTGAATGACAGTGGGTTTTTATGGGTGTTATGAAAGCAAATATCTAATGTTAACGGGTTAAGAAATTCATTTTAGGATAGGGATATTATAACGAACTAATTTAATGTTACTATCCAACAAATTAATATAATATTATTTATGAAGAGAGATAATTTCACGACGAATTTAACACTGAGAGATATCTACAATTAATTATTGCATTGTTGGATTGCAAACTTACATTTTGGTCTATGTTTGATGCATTGACAAAGTTGGACTATGTATCCTATTGCTATTTTCATATTTTATTTATTTTATCTATTCAATCTATTTGTTTTAATTGAAGAGGATAGGATTGATGAGTTATGAATTATATTGAGTAGAAAGTAGTACATACTTTATAATAACTATTAATTAGTATTTAATAACTTAGTAATAACTAAAATAAAGTTGAGATATTCAGTTCTGAATTTAAAACCCTTTGAACTCAACTTTACTAGATGTGTAATGTCCCATCTTTTTATTATCTAAAAGGCATTGCCATTTTTGTGTACAGTTAGAAAACAAGTAACTAGACAAGGAACTAATTAATAGATATCAATTTTATTTTTGTCTCAGGTTAAAGGTTAGCAAAATTCCTCCTTAGGAAAAAACTTTTATGATATTGTCATCGGAAAATAGTTACAATGAGATAATTGTTCATAGTGATTATTTTGCGTACCGATTCAGGTGTTTTTTCAATAGAATTGGTTGTGCAAGAAATTTAATGTGTCGTGTGAATGCCTTAGTCGTCCATTTCCTTGCATATTGTTGACTTGTTGATTCGGTGCCTAGGATTGGTCATCATCTGTTGATAGTTAATTTGGTCTCTTAGCATGTTGATTTCTTTCGTGAGTGATTGGTCTAGATATGTTTTTGCGCCATGGTTACGATCACGCCTCTAGCCTTCTGACGGCATGATCCCTGATGAGGGGATCATTGTGCGCCCTATTGGATAGAGGCGAATGATATCATGGCCGGAGTCTGTGCTCTCGTGTGAGTGTTGTTGATCGTTGTAAGTTTTTGTAGCTCTTGAGTTACAATGCCTTCATTCTTTTGGTTTGCGTGCCTTGAGGTTCTAGTCATATATCGTCAAGGTCATTGTGTCAGGATGGGGATGTTGTCCCTTAGCTTGTAGGGGTGGTCATGTTGGTGTCAGGCGGGTAGTAATTTTTCCTTCTTGTTTTACGCATGTTTCGCCCAGTTTCCTTTGTGCCAGAGAGTGGAGTCATAGTTGTTTGTTGCCTATTATTTGGGCATGGTGCTCGCCGTCAGATGTGTTGTTTAGCTTTAATCGTTGTTGTCGTCCTGTTTTAAAAAAAAAATGCACTTTCTGCTTCGCTTGTAGTTGTAATGAAAAGGGTCATTACAAATATTTTCATTAATCTACAAAGTTATATTCTTATCATAGGTTGTGAGGGGTATATGCTTACTCAAGAAATAATTCCCAATGAGAATATCTACTCCATGGTCTTCACATTGTAGAAAAATGATAAGAGATGGAATACATAAATTTGTTTAAGGGATTACCTTTTTCTGTAGAAGAGATTATTTTCTCTCCTTACACGTATCCAAAAGCTAAATATCAACAAGAAATAAATGTATTTCAATTAAGGAAATAGATAATTTAGTATTGATAAATGCATTGAAACTCTATGATCTCAATCCTTCAAATTGGAATTCACAAGCTACAAATACTTGTTTGGATTCTTGGAATAAAGAGATGGATGGATTGATCATCCTAATATCTTCTTCTAATTCAACATATCTTCATAACTAAGATCATTTTTTCTTTGAAATTCTTCAACTTCTTCTTTTTTGGATTGGGAGGACATATCAATTCTTTACCTTTTCCCAAATCTTATTCATATTTTTTCATCCTAGTATATTCTTCACAATCTGAATTTGTAGAAAACAATTGGTTAACAATTTTCAATTTATATCATTCTTTATTTCTATAACATTTATTTTTTCATTTTCGATTTCACCTTTTAAAGTGAAATGATTTGATGTTTCCTTTCTCTTTCTCAAAATCCTAGCACGATTTTCTTCTTGTAGCATGATGAATCTTTCTTTCAAATCTATATAGGAAGTGAATCGAGTGAAGAATAAAAACCGGTATAGGCATTCTTTATCGGAAGGTTTAGGAATGATACTAGAAGAAAAACTAGAATAATTCCTAAGCAAAGTTGAATATACTGAACACGAAGATTATATACATGTACCAAAACTTTCACCAATTGTTTCAAGAAACATGGGTAAAATTTATAGTAAGAAGAATTTCTTTGAATGAAATAGGAAGGATTTGAGACACAAGTAGTTCATTATAGAGAAGCAAGTTGTTGTTGTAAACACTGAATTTATGTATACATAAAAAAAAAAAAAATGGACCTACCAAAATAGAATAGTCTTTGTATATTCATGCAAGGATAGTAATTGTTTTTTAAGGCTTTATTCTATAGAAAGGGAATGTTTTATCATGCAAACATAATGATAATTAACACAATAGAAACCGACATATGAGGAAGAGGGAGAAGTAGAAATATGGGTTGAACATCTATCAAAAAAAACATTTGGATTGGAAGACACATTGTTTAAATACTTATAAGTTAGATATTTTGAATTTAGAGGGCCCATCTAAGGATGATTCCTTGAGTTATGTGATGATCATAATCATTGCCTACCATTGGAACACATTGTTCAAACTCTATTGAATTACACCTCTCGTAATAAATCTTGGCAATATCTCCTTCTCCACAATATACTCACAACAAAGTTTCTATAGAACCCAAAAGAGTTTGATTAGAATCTATCCTCTATAATATTAGATAAACTAATTTCTCTTTAAACCTTTCCAAAGGAAAAATACAATGATTTTCAACTTTTTTTCAATGACATTACAATTTTATGATAGTAGAGACTACAAAACATCAACATGATTTGTAAGCACATACATTAGGGACATGGGGAAACACATAAAAACAATGGTTACACAAAACAAAATACCAATGTATGAGCTTTCAATTGGCTTTAATACCAATGTCTGAGCTCACACCTTGGTATAAGAGATAGTTTAATCTAAAATATCAAGGTTATTTATCCTATGAAGTAAATAAATAGATTTACTCCACATGACTACTCTTCTATATTTATTTCATAATCTTTATTTGGATCCCATGATGATTGGTGGAGTGTCCACTCAAAATGTTGGGATGTTTTAAAACTTCAATGTAGTTAACAACCACAAGTGATACTAGGATTCCAAAGGATCAAGCCTGATAGAGGAGCCCCAAATTTCATGAGAAGAACAAGTAAAATTCAAATCGCCCCCCAAAATAAAACCAAGCTCGTTAAGAATACCATAGATTGTAGTCCAAATTCGATATGAGCTTGGTTTGATTTTGGGAGGATTCGAGTAAAATTCAAATCACCTCCCAAAATCAAGCCAAGCACAATATCAAGACAAAGAAGTCCAAAGCTTTAGTTTTGAAATTGGAAATGACGAAATCTTATGATAGATTTGATTGGAATTTTCTGAGGCTGGTGTTCCTCCAGATTGGGCTTGGTTTGGCGGCTACAGATTGGATCATGGAATGTGTAAGGTCGGCCAATTTATTTGTTTTGGTTAATGGTAGTCCTTCTAGTTTTTTCAAGGGTTCAAGAGGATTGAGGAAAGGATTTCCTCTCTCTCCTTTGTTGTTCTTGCTCATTGTTGAAGGGCTTAGTATACTCCTTAAGAGAATGGTTCGTGATGGTAGGCTTGAAGCTGTTTTGGTAGAAAATGGTTTTAGAATTACTAATTTTTCTTTTTGTGGATGGTGTTATCCTATTTAGGAAAGGATCTTTACATGAATGGAAAGTCTTTAAAGACGGTCTTGATCAATATTGCAATGCCTCTCGTATGGGCTTTAGTAATCAAAAGTCTCAATTTTTTGAAGGTCTACTGAGGGGATTCCTCAGTTAAAACAAATTTTTCCTTATGATGTCAAATATATAGAAGAAGGTTTTAATTATTTGGGACTTTTTCATAAGCCAAATTGTTATTCTTTGAATGATCAGATTTGGCTACTTGAAAAGGTGGAAAAAAAAATTCAAATTGGTGTCATAGATGGTTAATGTTGGGGGGTCATTTTATCGTGGTTAAATCAGTTTTGGAAAACATTCATTTTTTCTGGTTATCTTTGGAAAATATTCCTAAAGACAATTTGGAGAAGATTCACAGGAGGATGTTGATTTTTTTATGGACTGGTAATAAGGATAAAGAAGGTATTCATCTAATTAAATAGAATAGGATTGCTAAGCATAAAAAGAAAGGAGGATGGGGATTTAGAAATATTTTTTCTTTTGGTAGATATTTAACAACTAAGAGTTTCTCAAGGAGTTTGATGATTCCTTGTCTTTGGCATGATGACATTCATAGAAAATATTTAAAGTAGAAATCTTTGGTGGAGTGCATTAGAGATGGGAGAAATAATTTCAAAGGAATTTCTAACTGTTGGAAGGCCCTTACTTCTTCTTTCCATATTATTACAGACTGGATTTCTTGGAATCCTAGAAATGGATGGGATATTCGTATTGGAGTTGATCCTTTAGTGGGGTATCAATCTTATTTTAAATTGTCTATGAATCTTCTCTCAGTGATTCATTCAAAAGGCTTAATTTTTTTGTCTAAGGCTCCTTCAAATACTTCAAGTAGGTTTGAATAATTTCAATTCAAAGTCTATGGAGGAACATGACATCTCAAGTGAGTTAAGAGAAGAATGGGATGCTTGTGTGTTGGGTCTTAAGCATTCTGGTTTTTTGTTGTGAGATTTTGATGATTCAATTGTTTAGTCTTGGGATGTTAAAGGAGGGAAGATATATGATAAACAAACATATGAGGTGTAGTTCATTGATGATTGTAATGATGGTTGTGAGGGTTTCCTTGTTGGCTTATGGAAATGGAAGATTCCTTTGAGGACAAAATCATTTTCTTGGCCTTTGGTAAAAAATAGAGTTCTAACTTCGGACAACTTGATAAAGAGAGGGTTTGTTGGCCCTAGTAGATGTGTGCTTTATGGTGATGAGGAAGAAAGAATTAATCACTTGATGGTTAATTGTTTTTTTACCAAAGAAGTTTGGAGGGGTGTCTTAAATTTTTTTCAGTTAAGAAAGGATTGAGGTAATGGCCAACTTTATGGTTGTTTTCAAGATTGGACTAAGGAGATGGGGGATTGGAAGGAAATTCCTTGTTTTATCTCTTGGGAAAATTGGAGGCATCGAAACTTTGTTATTTTTGAAGGTCCCCAATTGTCTCTTTCTAAGATTTGTAATCGGGGTTTGCAAGATATGGGTGAGATTGATAAAGATATTTCTATTTCGGTTCCAAGAATAGTTCGTCCTCCTTTATTGGAGAGTCAGATGGTCCTTCTCACGATGGGGGATCTAGATGTGGTGTTGGTGTTGTTCTCAAATGTCCAGTTTTGGGTGTTTACAACATTAAAATGAACTATGGTCATGGGACCAATTCCCAGGGAGAGCTTTTGGCTTTATGGTATATTTTGTTTTTTGCTCTTTTCAAGAATTACCTATTTACAACTAGTGAGAAATTCTAAAGTTATAATGGATTGGTTTTCTTTTAAAAATAGTTTGTAAGTGATCTCTTTACAACCTTCGATGGAAAGAATTCATCACTTGATACAAAGCTTCATGAGCTGAAATTTCAGCACATTTATAAAGAATTTATAAAGAGTTCAACATGACAGCTGATTTTCTTTCTAAGCATGCTTTGGACACTTAGAGGAAGGCAAAAAAAAATAAAATTGAATTTTACAAAACCTATAATAAAATTGAACCTGAAAGTTTAATTTTACAATTTTTACATTTTAATATTGAATATAAATTGACCGGATCTCGTGCGGATCGTAGTATGCGTGTGGGAGATCTAGCCGTCCTTAAAAGCCGTGTTTCCTACGAAATCAAATCCCATAAAAACTATAAATTATATCCAATGTCCGCCCAATTCTTGTACATAACGACTAACATACTTGGGTTGCGGAAAATAATTAAACAAAGCAAATATCACACTTACAAAACTTACTTGAAAAGTAACGTTTTGCATTTTAATATTGAATACAATTTAATCAGATCTGGTGCGGGTCGTAGTATGCGTCTGGAGATCTGGGAGATCTAGCAGGCCATGCCCATTTTCCATTTGCACTTTTGACTAGGCCT
>JASDQU010305825.1:87845-112137 GCA_032191745.1 Picea mariana | reverse complement strand
CCCTCTGCATTTTTTTCTTGTGTTAAACCTCTGGTCGTCTTGAATGTTGACAACTTTCACCCATGCGAATTAATCCACTGCTATTAACTACCCACATATTTTACTACGCATTCAATTTTAATGTTAGAGAATATTTGTACTTTAAGAATCAGTTGTTAGTATTTCGTTACGTTGGAATATGGCCTGTGAATATATACTTCTGGCAAGTAATTTCACTTTTGCAATGTAATCTGTTGAAGGCACTTTTGGCCTGTGAATTCTTCACTGTAGAGCCAACGATTTTTCTTTTTTCTGGGCAACAATCATTGACTGTCTCTTGGAAATTTTTCCACTTGATTAAGGCCTCCATACAAATCTTGTTAACCTCTGCAAATCTCCATTAATCCCAGCAAGTGGCCTTTCCTTCTTCACTGTGAAAAACTACGATCATTCTTCCCACGAATTACCTCACTCCGGTTTGATTACCTCTGCGAATTTGACTATGTAGACCAACATTTTCATCTTGTATCAGCATGTTTTTATCATTGATTTTATAATGTTTATATCATTGAGTTTAAATTGATTTTATCACTGAATTCAACACCTTTATCATTGAGTTTACAGCCTGTTTAACAATGAAATTTTACAGCGTCTTTATCACTATTTGTACAGCGTTTTTCTCCAGTAAATTGCAACGAATATCATCTCACAACAAAATCATTGATCCAGTATTTAAAATGAATTTTCCATTAATGATGACTGTGTTTTTCTGTTGAATGTACCACATCTTCATTAACTGGCAATGCGATTAGAGCTACTAGTAGTTACGATTTTAAATACTAGCAATGTGAATTTATATTCCTTTGACAATGCGAGTTTATATTTCTTTTCCATTGAGTTAAAACATTACCAGAACGTTTATTTTTATTGTTGAATGGCCTATCTTCGTATTCCTTCATATAGAGAATATGTTTCTATTTCCTGATTTCATGTGATAGCAAATTCGGGCTGCGTGTATCACTGTAGACTGAGATCCTCCTTTGTCTAATGGTGAGGCTGTGCCTTGAGACACCGCGAAATTTTCTTTGGTTTGCAGGCATTTTGTCTTGCTACCTGGCGATTTTTCCAGTTGTTAAAGCATGCGATTTGCTTGAGACTTGGAGTGTTACTCTCCCTAGGAATGCGTTATGTTAATGAGGGCCTGCATGGAATGCGTTTCTTATCTATTAGCATCACTTGACACCGAAATTATATTAATGACTGATATGACTTTACCTCCATCTGCGTTTTAATATCTTTTCCATCCAATTTATAATGATGACAGCCCCGACCTTTAATTTTCGTTTTTAAATAAAACTGACTTGTCCAAATAGAGGCATTTATCATTTATAGATTTAGTATTGACTAAATTTTAGACTTGCTTAATTGAATGTCTTTAGTGCTAAACTAGACTGGTACATTGATAAACAATTTATAATTTGGACTGGCTCCATTGATTTGCAATTCATGTTAAATTGATGGTACATTAAGGACTAATTGTAAGTTATTAACTTTAGCAAATGTGATAATTGCACCCTATACCATGATATCGATAAAGTTGGTTATGACGTTAACTGCTAGTTTAGATGGTAATTGTAGTTTATGGTTTTAGTATGGATTAAATTAGATTTGTCAATTAGATGGTAATTATGGACAATGGTAATTGGACTTGCTAAATTGGTGGTATTTGATGTCTTTTTTATTGTACATTAATGACTAATTTATACTCTAGACATGATAGTTAGATTTTATTTAATGTTAATTAGATGGTAATTTGATGAGTTAGACTTGATGAATAAATGTGGTGTTGGTGAAGTCACGTAATAGTTGCGCTTCTTCCTTTGAATAACGTCATCGAGAGTCTTGACGATGGGTTGAGTGGGGTATGGGTGTATCCTTCTTGTCAGTATTCAGCCCTAGTGCATCGGAGTTATCTAGAGTCCTTGGTTAAGATAGGATGTGTCGCACCAAGGTTATAGTCATGTCTATTCCCTGAGAACGACATAGTTCCCAATGAGGGGATCATTGCATGCCCTAAAGTCTAGAGACGAAGGATAACTTGGCCAAGGTATGTGCCTCCCCTGTGGTTGTTGTTGGCTGATGTGAGCTACTGTTAGCGCTTAGGTTGTTATGCCTTCATGCATTTGGTATACATGCCTTAACCTTCTAGTCTTGACCATCAAGGTCGTTGTGTCAGGATGGGGATGTTGTCTCTTAGCTTGTAGGCATGTCTTCTTTGCATTGGGAAGGTAGTCATTCCTCCTTGTTGTCCTACGCATGTATCACCTAGTTGCGCCTGTGTGGGTGAGTGGAGTCATAGTTGCCTATTTCCTTGGACTGCATGCTTGTGTTCGTCATTAGTGGTGTGGTTATCTGTTGTTTTTGTCGCCATATTGCCTTTGAAAAAGAAAAAAAAAATGCACTGCTACTTCACTTGTAGTTGTAACGAAGATGTAGATGTCATAGATGGTATCAAAGCGGCTTCAACCCTGCGACGGTGGACTGCCAGGATTTCCACTGCAGTAAACCCGTGATTATTAACAAATGCATTAATTAAAAACCTCAACATGTCCTGGTGGTGATCGCTTTTAGAGGACGCCTCAGAGGTTCGCAGTGTGGTGTCATGGAAGGAGGTGTGACACCTCCAGAAGTTCTCGCACCCTTGGAGTTGAACCCCCAAGGGGAATAACAAGTCCTTGGGATGGATTCACTTGTTGTAAGGGATGAAGATGGTCTGACAAGGCCCTTCCAAGTAATGTTAGGGGCCTTGATTCACCTTCGGTACTGATATGAGGTTAGGGCACCTTTACCCCTAAGGGCCCACAATGCACCCTAGCTAGTACCATTAGCATCCACCGAGAACTTGAGAGAGTTGAGTTCTAACATCCACAAGTGTCATGGATGACAGTGTCGTCGAGGCATGGTTGAAGAGCATGGTGTTGTGCTTCACGCTTCACGTTTATGACCTCCAGCATGAAGGTCCACATGGTGGTATTTCAACTAAAGGGGAGCACTCATCTATGGCGAAAGATGCTCCTACAAATTTTGAACATAGCCATCGACGACATGTCATGGAAACTATTCAAGGAACGATTCCAGGAGAGGTATCTTTATGAGGAATTCGTTGAGCATCAGATCAACGAGTTCAATGCCTTGCGACAAGGAAGCCACATGGTGCCCGAGTATCAGGACTTTTTGGAGTTGCTTTGGTACACTCCGCATCTTTTTTTAAGGAAATTAAGGTCAACAAGTTCATGTTGGCCTCAATATTAGAATCCATCTTCTACTTCGTGTACCAGGATTACTGGATCAAAAAAAAAGGTGTGTTGGAATGTGAGGAGCCACATTACCAGCATGACTGCCCAGTGGAGAGGACCAAAGATATGGATTGGTCAGACCCATTACCGTGGGAGTTTTGGGAAAGGCCCATCAGATTCATACAACAGTGAATAACTTCCAGGTGGAGAACCAATCGACTGTGCTCGAGACGTCAAGTACCATCGTTGACCGGACCCTTAGTATTTTGATAGATCCTGGTGCTACCGATATTTTCATTTCTAGTGCAGCACTAAAAAGGATTAAGGTAAAGGCAGTCGAACAAGATGAGTTTATCTTTGTAGAGATGGATTTTGGGGCCAAACATAAGATTGGAGGAAAGGTTACGGGATGCACCCTCAACCTGGGAGATTTTGTCAGTAGGGGAAACCTGTACGTCATGATCTTAGGATCTTATGATGTCGTGATTGGTATGGAATGGTTTGAATCGCATGAGGCAATACTCAATTGTAAGACAAAACGATTGAGCTTGGTCAATGATGAGGGACAAAGGTGCATGATTGTAGGTTGGAACTAGGGAGTTTCCCTGAGATTCATCTTTTCCTTGTAGTTACGGAAGAGCCTGTGCAAGGGATGTAAGCTTTACGCGATCCTTTCATTGAATTAAAAAGGAGTAGCGGAAGGTCTAGAACACATACCGGTGGTGAGAGAGTTTGCAGACATCATTCCAGAGGAGTTACCTGGGATGTCGCCGAAGAGAGAGTTGGAGTTTACCATAGACCTAAAATCAGTGACTTAACCAATAGCGAGAATTCCTTATCGTATGAAAACCATGGACTTATAGGAGTTGAGAATGCAACTGAATGAGTTGTTGGACCTGGGACTCATACGTCCCAGTGTGTCACTGTGGGGTGTGCCTATTATTTTCATATGAAGGAAGGATGGGTCTCGGAGACTCTACATTGACTACTGTCAATTGAATAAGGCAACGATCAAGAATCAATGTCCACTGCCAAGGATTGATGATTTTTTTGATCAGATGAAGGGTGGGATGGTGTTTTCCAAGATTTATTTGCGATTAGGGTATCACTAATTGTGAATCAAGGAGGATGACATCCCTAAGGCCACCTTTAAGACAAGGTTTCGACATTACGATTTTATTTTTTTACCGTTTGGACTGACAAATGCCCCAGGGGTATATATGAGTTTGATGAACGGGGTGTTCCATGATTACTTGGAAAAGTTCGAACAAGTATTCATTGACGATAGTTTGATTTAATCTCGGACGATGGAGGAGCATGACGAGCACTTGCACTTGGTACTACAGTGTATGCGAGAGAATAAATTGTAGGGGAAGTTTTCCAAATGCTTGTTTTATCAATCGAAGATTCACTACTTAGGGCATGTCATCTCTGACGAAGGTATCTTTGTGCATCCAGCAAAGGTCAAGGATATTATGGAATGGCTTGCATCGACAAATTTCCTAGAAGTGCGTAGTTTCATGGGTTTAGCAAGATACCATCGATGGTTCATCGAGAGATTTTCGAAGATAGAAAATACGATCACAGAGTTGCAAAAGAAGAATAAGAAGTTTGTTTGGACCAAGAAATGCATGAAATATTTTAGGAGGCTCAAGGAGTTGTTGACAACGACACCGATACTAAATGTCCTTGATATGGACGCGGAATTCTTGGTATGCACTGACATATCCAAGGAAGGCTTAGGCAGAGTCTTGATGCAAGATGGTCAAGAGATCCCTTACGTCTCAAGGAAACTGAGAAGGCATGAGGAGAACTATGCGATGCACGATTTGGAGTTGTTAGACATTGTATATGCCTTGAAGGTTTGGATACACTACATTGTTGGATGAAAATTTGAACTAAGGATGGACCATTGTGGACTAAAACAGATCTTTACGTAAAGAGACCTAAACGTGCAGCAACGACATTGGTCGGAATTACTTAGTGAGTATGACTTCAAGATTACTTACATAAAATGAACAGTGAACCGAGTGGTAGATGCATTGAGTCAGAGACCACACATCTTTCAGTGTTGCCTCTTCAGACGAATCTACGTGAAAAGATTCTAACTTTACCATGCAACAATGGCTGGTACAAAGAGGTCAAGGATTTGATCGGACAAAACACAATGATGGTACCAAAATTTGAAGGATTTACATTTGACGACGATGCATTATTGAGGATTAAAACTCAGATTTACATACCACCAAATGACGAGTTGAGGAGCTTGATCCTAAATGGAGCTCATAGAGTAGTGTACATGGCTCACCCGGGGGTCATGAAGTTGAGGGAGGACCTGAAACCCTTAATCCTCAGGAAAGGAATGAAGGCAGACATATTCAACTATGTGGCCAGATGTCTAGAATGTCAACAGGTAAAGGCCGAACATAGACATCCAGCAGGATTATTAAAGCCACATGTTATTCCGAAATTGAAATGGGAGGTTATTTCGATGGATTTCATTGTTGGATTGCCACTGACAGCAAGGAGACATGACTCGATTTTCATAGTACTTGACACTCTGATGAAGAGTGCTCATTTTATTCTTGTGCGTATGATGTATCAGGCACCGGGCTTAGCTAGAGTTTTCATCAGTGAGATTGTGAGGTTGCATGGTGTGCCTAAGAGGATTATATCTGATCAAGGATTGATGGTTACTGAATGATTGGACTAGTTTCCAAGAGGCCTTGGGAACCCGACTTAACCTTAGTACTATGTATCACACGGAGACTAACAAGAAAACCGAAAAAACAAACCAGACCTTGGAATACATGTTGCGCTTGTGCGTGTTGGACCAACATAAGCATTGGAAGGAATTCTTTCCACTGGTAGAATTTGATTATAACAACAGTTACCAAAGCACCACTAATATGTCATCGTTCAAGTTTCTTTATGGGCGACCATGTCAGATGCCTTTGAGTTGGAATAGGCTTGAGGATAGGGTCCTGGTGGGACCGAAAGTGATCCAAGAATTGGAAGATTAAATGAAAATTATAAGACAAAGGATCAAGGAAGCGCAGGATCGACATAAGAGTTATGTCGATGCGTGTCGTGTCGACTATAGTTACGATGTGGCGATTGAGTATTTTTGTGGTGAAAACCGCATAAGGGTTTGATCAAGTTCGAAAAGAGGGGTTAAACTATCTCCTATGTTCGTGGGATCCTACGAGATTGTGGAAAGGAGAGGATTATGGTTTAATGACTATCCTTACCTGATTCACGTTGCATATGCAAGATGTTTTTCACGTATATATTTTGAGACATTATATTAATGATCCTACACATGTTATTGACATGAGTTCCTTGCAGGTATCTGATGAGGGGGTGCTCATGGTTCATTAGATGATATGATTATAGATATATTTCTGATAGGATTCATAGATGATGCAAAATGATGATAGCGTGCCGACCAAACTCAAATGTGGAGTAGAGAGGTCATGCATGACTACGAGAGATGCTGAGGGAGAGGTGTGGAAAAAAAACCTACCATAGCCTACTACCACTCCCACCGTGTCTCAAACTATAGGTTAATGATTACCTAGTTCGAGAAGACCCACGATGTCATGAGGGTCGACTGTGACAGATGCTCATGATGATTTTAAGGGGCACGCAATAAGGCATGGGCCTTATTCCTTAGAGACCCTTAGTCTCCCACAAGATCACTTGGCAGAGTATTGACTCTAGGGGTTTTTTATGTCTACCAAGTAAGTCAAGAGGCGAGTGGCACCCTTGGATCACATGTTGCGTCCTGAAGGGCACGTTGCGCAAGAAAAATGGAAAGAGGAAAGTGGAACCCTTGAAGAACGTAATGCGTCTTGAAGGGCACTTCGCGCAAGATAAACAAAAAGAGGCAAGTGGCACCCTTGGAGTGCCTAGTGTGTCCTAAAGGGAACGTTGTGTTTTTATTTAATAATTGGATAAACCTATATGGATTTAGGATGAAGAACGTGTTAAGGAAGATTTTAAAAATTTCCCCTTATAAAATGTCACCCAACCTAGGAAAGTAAAGTCTAGGTCTAAATTTTACTTGTGATAAATTTTTATCTATTTATTTTATATATATATATATATATATATATATATATAATAAAAATAATAAGGATAATCTTCATTACTATTGTGACAAGAAGGGGGTAAGAAATTAAATTGATTTATAAAAATATTTTGGGATAAAATTTAAAAAAGGGAAATAATTGTTTTACTATATAATGCTAATTAAAAATTTATTCATTAAAAAGAAAAAGAGAAAAAGGGTAAGTTTCTACACCTGTCAATTGAGTTTTAAAGGAAAAGGGAAAGAGGGAAATCTAAAATAATTAGGAAACTAGGAAAAATCAGAAAACATAAAAAGAAAGGGGAAACACAAGGAAAACGCAGAGAACCTAACTTAGTAAGGTACCTAGCATTAAAGAACCTTCTAAATTGAACTCAACTAGTAAATTAATAAGGGGGTAATTCATTAAAACTTGTAAGGGAATATGGGGACACCTAGGAGCGATTCTAGGAATGACTCTAGGTGGGTGAGGAAATAGGGGTAATTAATTAATTAATGAAATTAGTTTATGGAGGAATGAAGGGAATGGGTGACACATGTATGGGGAGGATTTTTATGGATTAAATTATTAAACTTTAAATTAAATAGGATTTTGGGAAAGTAAATGACTTATAAAATATATATAAAGGAGGGAGGAGTAGGATGATGGACCTCTTTTGTTATGCGTAACATTACGCTGCAGAAATATATACTTGACTAACTTAGCTTGTGGGAGTTGGTATACCCATCTTGATGAGGAGTGGTAGCTCAGCCTTGCGAGGCGATCTCGAAGCTAGTTGATTCTCGGGTTAATGTGCGTGGCCCATTTACGACTCGGGGGGCTAAGGGGGAAGAAGAGTACCCCTAGCGTTGGTTAGGAGTTATCGATGAAGTCTCATCGGTTGGCAAGAGGGAGTGGCATGAAGCACATGAGACATCTACTCAGAGTGGGCGATTAGACAACGATACGCTTCCTTTATTTATGCATGTTAGATTGTTAGTATGATTATGCTTTAGTTATGCATGTTTAATTGGGTAAGGAAAATTACCATCTTAGAATTCTATATGATGACTGAAATTTTCCTCTTAGCCTTTAGCTCGATGTTGATTTTCCTATGGCCTTCAATCCTTGCATGTCTTGACCGTCTTATAGTTGATTGATTGTGGTGATTTCCTAATCTATGATCGTCGCTTCGACATTAATAGATCTATGGATCTCAAGGGCCTTCTTTTTTGTGCATGGATGATGAGCGAAGGATGTTCCTGCCAGTCGTCTAACCTTGTTTTTTTATTTCGGGTTGAGTGAGTCTTTCACCTTGCTGCGTTGATTACCTTTGAGGTGGTTTTTCTTCCCGCAGTGAACCGCTTTGATCCACTGTGTTGATCCCTACGTTTAACCCCCTTTCTGGCATTTAGTTAGGGCGGAGTTTTTAATGTTTATCCTGTCTTTTTTTGTGTGATTTTTCTTACTTTTGTTCTACCATTACTCGATGAATTCACTCTGCATTCATGTGATTCAATGGATTTTACCTTCTGCATTTTTTTCTTGTTTTAAACCTCCGATCCACTTTATTGTTGACAACTTTCACCCATGCGGATTAACCCACTGCTATTAACTACCCACAAATTTTACTACCCAATTGATTTTAATGTTAGAGAAGATTTGTAATTTAAGAATTAGTTGTTAGTATTCATTTACGTTGGAATATGGCCTACGAATCTATACTTCTGGCAAGTAATTTCCCTTTTGCAATGTAATCTGTTGAAGGCATTTTTGGCCAGGAAATTCTTCACTGTAGAGCCTACAATTTTTGTTTTTTCTGGGTAGTAATCGTTTCCTGTCTCCTGGCATTTTTTCCATTTGATTAAGGCCACCATCTGAATCTTGTTAACCTCTGCAAACTACCATTAATCCTAGCAAGTGACCTTGCCTTCTTCGCTGTGAAAAACTGCAATCATTCTTCCCACAAATTACATCACTCTGTTTTTATTACCTCTGTGAATTTCACTGTGTAGACCAGCATTTTCAGCTTGTATCGGCATTTTTTTATCACTGATTTTATTGTGTTTATATCACTAAGTTTAAATCAATTTACCACTGAATTCAACACCTTTATCATTGAGATTACAACCTATTTAACCATGAAATTTTAGAGTGTCTTTTTCACTGTTTGTACAACATTTTTCCCTAGTAAATTGCAACAAATATCATCTCACAGAAAAATCATTGCTCCAGTATTTACCATCAATTTTCCATTAATGATGACTTCGTTTTGATGTTGAATGTAGCACGTCTTCATTAACAGGAAATGCGATTACAGCTACTGGCAGTTACGATTTTAAATACTGGCAATGCAAGTTTATATTCCTTTGACAATGCAAGTTTCTATTTCTTTTCCCTTGAGTTAAAATGTTACCAGAACATTTATTTTTATTGTTGAATGGCCTATATGCGTATTCCTTCATATAGAGAATATGATTTCCCGTGACAGCAAATTCGGGTTGCATGTATCACTGTAGATCGATATCCTCCTTTGTCTGATGGTGAGGCTGTGTCTGGAGACACCACGAAATTTTCTTTGGTTTGCAGGCATTTTGTCTTGTTGCCTGACGATTTTTCCAGTTGTTAAAGCATGTGATTTTCTTGAGACTTGGTGTGTTACTCTCCCTAGGAATGTGTTCCGTTAATGAGGCCCTGCGTGGAATACGCTTCTTATCTATTAGTGTCACTTGACACTGAAATTATATTAATGACTGATGTGACTTGACCTTCGTCTGTGTTTTAACATCTTTTCCAACCAATTTATATTGATGACAGCCCCGACCTTTAGTTTTCATTTTTAAATAAAACTGACTTGTCCAAATAGAGGTATTTATCATTTATAGCTTTAGTATTGACTAAATTTAAGACTTTCTTAATTGAATGGATTTAGTGCTAAACTAGACTAGTACATTGATAACCAGCTTATAAATTGGACTAGCTCCATTGATTTGCAATTCATGTTAAATTGATGGTACATTAAGGACTAATTGTAAATTATTAACTTTAGCAAATGTGATAATTGCAGCCCGTACAATGATATTGATAAACTTTGTTATGATGTTAATTGCTAATTTAGATGGTAATTGTAGTTTATGGTTTTAGTATGGATTAAATTAGATTTTTCAATTAGATGGTAATTATGGACAATGGTAATTGGACTTGCTAAATTGGTGGTATTTAATGTCATTTTGATTGTAAATTAATGACTAATTTATACTCTAGACATTCTAGTTAGATTTTATTTAATGTTAATTAGATAGTAATTTAACGAGTTAGACTTGATGAACGAATGGGGTGTTGGCAAAGTCATGTAATAGTTTCGCTTCTTCCATTGATTAATGTCATCGGGAGTCTTGTTGACCAGTTGTGTGGGGTATGGGTGTAGCCTTCTTGTCAGTATTCAACCCTAGCGCATCAGAGTTATCCAGATTCCTTGGTTCAAATAGGATGTGTCACGCCAAGGTTATAGTCGTGTCTATTCCCTGGGAACGACATGTTTCTCGATGAGGGGATCATTGCATGCCCTAAGGTATAGGGACAAAGGATAACTTGGCCTAGGTTTGTGCCTCCCGTGTGGTTGTTGTTGGCCAATGTGAGTTGTTGTTAGCACTTAGATTGTTACGCCTTCATGCGTTTTGTATGCGCACCTTGACGTTCTAGTCTTCACCATCAAGGTCGCTATGTTAGGATGGGGAAGTTGTCTCTTAGCTTGTAGGCATGTCTTCTTTGCGTCGGGCAGGTATTCATTCCTCCTTGTTGTCCTATGCATGTCTCACCTATTTTCCCTTGTGTTGGTGAGTGGAGTCATAGTCTCCTATTTGTCTAGACTGCATGCTTGTGTTCGTCGTTAGTGGTGTGCTTAATTGTTGTTGTCGTTGCCATCTTGCCTTTCAACAAAAAAAAAAATTTGCACTGTTGCTTCGCTTGTAGTCGTAATGAAGATGTGGATGTCACATTGAACATAAACTAACCTTTTCATGTGATGAACATGAATCGACATTCAAGTATGATGAACAAAACTTAACATTGCGAAATGATGAACATAGTAGCATCAGAATCTGACAACCATAGTAATGTCACAACATGTCGAACATATCCCACCATCGTAATGTGACAAACATAGCCTATATTGGTTCAATGTGACAAACATAGACTTGTCATTGCAAAGTGATGAACATAGTAATCTTCCAATGTGACGAACATAGACTTGTTGTTGCAAAGTGATGAACATAGTAATCTTCCAATGTGATGAACATAGACTTGTCGTCGCAAAGTGATGAACATAGTAATCTTGTAACGTGATGAACATAACAGTGTCACAATCTAAAAAACAAAAATATGGATAAGTTATTCCTTGCTTAGTTAAACATATTTTATGTGTTTAAGGTTTATGTTTTGTAATTAAGAATTTATTTTCTAAGGTAATATGATCTTAATTCTTTTCACTTAAGATTGTATTTCATGGAGTAATATGATTTGTATATTCTCATCTATTGTCATTTTATATACTATGAGTTTATTCATAGTAATTTATGTCGACACTTATGAAACCACCATTGTTCATTTTAAATAATAATAACAAATATTTTGTTTCCAAAAATGTGAAAAAAACATTTTATATTTACGCCAATAGGCGTCCCCCTATTGGAATTGGTGGTTTAATGAGATTTTTAATTACAAATTATAATCCGAACATAGTAATCTTGCAATGTGACGAACATAGACTTGTCGTCACAAAGTGATGAACATAGTAATCTTGCAATGTGATGAACATAGCAGTGTCACAATAAAAAAAACATACTAACATCATAATGTGACTATCATAGTTCTATTGTCTTAATGTGACGAATATAGCTCCGATGTCATAATCTGACAAACATAGCCATATTGTCACAGTGTAACGAACATAGCCTTGTCATCGCAAAGTGATTAACATAGTAGTTTTGCAATTTGATGAACATAGTAGTGTCACAATCTAACAAAAATAGTAATGTTGCAATATGTCAAACATCTCCCTATCGTTCAGATGTGATGAACATAGCCCATCGTTGCAATGTGATGAACATACCCATATTGTCGCAATGTGAAAAACACAGCCTTGGCATCACAAACTGATGAACATAGTAATGTTGCAATGTGACGAACATAGTACTATAATAATTTTATAATCATATTAATGTCACAATTTTTCAAACAAATCTCCATCCTTGAAATGTGCCAAACATAGCCCCATCGTCATAATGTGACAAACATACCCATATTGTCACAATGTGACAAACATAACCTTATCGTCACAAATTGATGAACATAGTAAAGTTGCAATGTGACTAACATAATAGTGTCACAATATGACAAACACAGTAATTTTTCAATGCATCAAACATAGTCCTATCATCTTAATGTGATGAACATAGCCTGTCGTCACATTGTGACGAACATAGGCATATTGTCACAATGTGACAAACATAGTCTTTCCATCACAAAGTAATGAACATAGTAATGTTGGAATATGATGAAGATGGTAGTGTCACAATCTAATAAACATAGTAACGTCACAATGTGTCAAACATAGGCCTTTCATCACAATGTGGCAAACATAGCCTCGTCGTGGTAATGTGAAGAAACATACCCATATTGTCTCAAAGTTACAAACATAGTCTTTTCGTCGCAAAGCAATAAACATAGTAATGTTGCACTGTGATGAACATAGTAGTGTCACAATCTGAAAATCATCGTAATTTCACAATGTGTCAAACATAGCCTTGTTGTCCTAATGTGACGAACATACCCATATTGTGACAATGTGACGAACATAGCCCCATCGTCATAATGTGACAAACATACCCATATTGTTGCAATGTGACGAACATTGTCTTTTTGTCATATATTGATGAACATAGTAATGCTGCAAGGTGATGAACATAATAGTGTCACAATATAACAAACAAAGTAATGGCGCGATGTGTCAAACATAGCCCCACCGTCGTAATGTGACGAACATAGCCATATTGTTCCAATGTGATGAACATAGCCTGGTCGTCATAATGTGATTACAAGAACGTCATCGTCACAATGTGACGCAAATATCCTCTCATCATAATGTGAGAAAATTTTCCAAATCCCATTGTCTCATGAAGATAACACATTGTCGCAATGTGATGTACACAACCCATTGTTATTATTAATGTATAAATAATAATGTATTACAAATATATTTTTACTTTATTGTAGTTTTACCGTATGAATAATGTATGAATATTAAGTTAATATATTAATATTTTAATGTATTATTATATTTTTGAACACTTTAGTACTCTATTAGGTTTGTATAGATGCTTTGTTAATATATTAATTAATAATACTTTAATATTTTATTAATTTTATTGAGAGTTTATAAACTTATTCATTAATTAACTAATTCTCTAATGATTAATGTAATAATGTATTTGTTCTTTAGAAATTTATTAATGTATAATGTATTAATAATATATTATTAAGATATTTACTAATTAAGATATTACATTAATACATTGCATTATACATTAATGTATGATACTTAATTTATACATCACATTAAAGTATTAATTAATTAATACTTTAATTTTAGGTATTTATGTATTAATACATTAATTAATAAATGTTTTATTTTATTGATTTATTAATAGGTTATATTAATTAATACTTAATAGATTATATTATTTTATTAATTAATTAATAGGTTATATTAATTAATACTTAATAAATTATATTAATAATGCATTTTATTAATAATAAAATGTATTATTAATATATTAATTCTTTAATATATTACATTAATATATTAATTAATTAATACATTACATTATTAATGTATCCAATAAATAATAAGTTATATGTTACATTATACATTAATATATTAATTAATTATTACATTACATTTTTAATGTGTCAACTAAATAATACATTATATATTACATTATTAATGTATCCATCAATTAATATATTATCAATGTATGAGTCAATTAATATGTTACATTACACAAATGTGTATTAATACTTTAATTTATACATTAATAAATCATTAAATTATATACATTAATATAAGATATTAATGTATTATATTAATACATTATAATTATATATTAGTGTAAAGTAATAATTATTTAACACATCAATGGTCATCTCCAAGACATATTTTGTGAACTAGCAATAATCACTTTATAAAGATGAAAAATGGTGCCCATTTACCTATATCAACCACTTTTATAAAATGATTGTATTTTAAATTTAAATTTTTTCTTTTGGAACCTTTAATATATAGATGATTTATTAATGTAGTTATTAATATTATTTTTAATGTATGGATGCTTTATTAATCTATTAAATTAATAATATTTTAATACTTTAATAAGTTTTTTCATAATTTATAAATGTATTTATTATTTAACTAATTCTTTAATGATTAATGTATTATTATTATTAATGTATTTCTTCATTAGTATAATAATGTACTAGTTAAATATTTGATTTTATGTAATAAAAGATTTTTACTTTGTCAATTTACTAATGTTTTAATTTATTTATACTTTAACTATATTTTAATGTATAATGTAGTAATGTATAAATTAATTAATACAATATATTAATAATGTATTTATTAATTAATATGTTACATCTATACATTAATGTATTGATAGTTACTTTATAAAATGTATTCATTATTTGTAAACATAATATTAAGATTAATAATACATTTTTCTATTATCATTAATAATATAATAATGTATTTTTCTATAATTATATTAATTAATTGATTATTTATATATTGACTAATTAATATTTTATTACTTTCGTACATTTATATAATATTATATTAATGATCAAAGTATTTATATATTGTTAATGTATTATTACTTTAATAATATATTTAACAATTTTATACTTTACTAATATATTAAAAAAAATTACTTAATTAATTAATTAGTATGCTACATTATTACTTTGTTTTTTAAATGTCTTTAATTTAGTTTTACTTTATTATTATCACATAATTACTTTATTATTATTATTTAGTTTGTTATTTTGTTATGTAGTATTTTATTTCTCATTAATTAATTTATACTTTATAATCAATTATTAATTAACATTTTATTTATTATTAATATCAATTATTAATTAAAAATTAATTTATTATTAATTAATAATTTTCAATAACTTAATTAAAATTAATTAATTATTAAAAATTAAATAATTAATTATTATAATTTAATAAATTATTAATAATTAGTTTTCAAAAATTAAAGATAATTATTTATTATTTATTTCTTACATTTAAAATGTATTAATTTATTAATTCAAAAACATTATAGGCAAACACATACTAGAAAAAATAACTTTAAAACTTATAAATATAAATCTATTTAACTTTAAAATCTATAAATATAAATATATTATAAATAAATAATAAATAAAATATTTACACATGTACAACTTTGTTCAAGTTTGTTTATGTGTCACCTACTCTTTACTGTGATTTATGTAAGTTACGATGAGTGCACACTTTCATTTTAAAAAGATGGCTACTGTGAATCTCTAAACCCAGCACCCGCTCCCATATAAATTTGTATACCAACTACCCATCCTACTCCCACATATATTTGTGCACCAACTACCCATCGCACTCCCATAAGCCTTGGGATGATATCAACGAGTCTCAAGTAATACATTGATTTCATTCTTTCGAGGAATGGCAGGTACCCATTTGTGAAAACAAAACAAGTCATCACAGACAAAGTCTATACAATTAAAAATAAAGTCCAAAAAAGTATGCAAGTACGAATAAATCCACGTCTAAAATTAAGTGCATGCCCAATATTCATGCTTTTCAACGCCTACCTATTATTCAGATACAATTTAGAAAGCTTTTGCAATGCATAAGGAGGCCAACGTTAAATATAATTTGGGAAGCTTTTGCAAAGCATAAGGAGGTCAACGTTTTATAGTTGGCAATCATGCGCATGAATAGTTACCTTTAGATCATCGTAAATCAAATATCGATCGTGGGTATTAGTATTACTGTGATGATAATGAGAATGGTAGGTCTGACCTTCGATCATAAGCAAATTATTCACAATGTCACTGTTAATCTAATGAGAATTGTGGATCTGAATGTGCTCATATTGACTAAAGGTGATTCCATTCTTGTAATTATGCTGATAGGCGTATACTTATTGACAATTGGCAGAATTAATGATTTTTTAAGGTAAACTTACCTTAAACCCTAATTTGATGGCTAAGCATTGAAGATGTTGGCATATTTTTAATGGTTCTCCAAAATCAATGAACCAGATTTATTGCTCATAATTTCCTTACATTTATAAAGGCATCATTAACATGTTTACTTTTTTATATTTACCTAATCATATTAAAAAATTACTGCAATCCTATATAATTAAAAAATTACTGCAACCCTATATAATTGACAAGTTAAAATGATTAAGAAAAATTAATACTATGCATGCCACATTTATATCACTCCTGGCGAACGCCTATCACTCCACGATTACGCCGATTACCCGATTACCTGCAGGGATTACCACTCTTTGCAGACACAGCCGCATGCAGGAAAAATAAGTATGCACGAATTTACATTGTGTGAGCGTTTGCAGACACAGCCGCATTGTGTGAGCGCTTGTAGACACAGCCCCATTGTGTGAACATTTGCAGACACAGCCGTGTGCACGAAGTTACAGACAGCCGCATCAGTCTTCAAGAGGAGCACTTCATTATCAAACTCCACGGCCTTGGGGAACAGGTATGTAGATAGGTTTTATTCATTGTTATAACAATGAATTATTACTATACACGGATCGATGTCATGCTGTACCTGGTAGCCTTAGTTATAATAATTACGGCATCGAGTTATAACTAAGGACCCATTTCATAATATCGGCTCCGTTAATTAACCGATTACGACAGCCTTAGTTATAAATAATTATAATGGGTCCTAGACACATGAATTAGTACAGAACTGTACAACAGCATAAACCTTAAGACTATTAAAATGTTTTCAGAATCCAAACCAAAGCATTTCAGTTAAGATCACGTGACCATTTTGTATGCGATAGTTCATATGATTCATTCTTTCGATCGAATGGTTGGTTATTTATTAGAAACGGAAAAAGGTTATTAGGTTACTGTATGCCAAAACAAATGTAATGTCTTCGAAGTTATAATTTGCAAGCACGATCGCTCCTTAAATTCAAAGCCCAATAACAGTGATCGTTAATGGCAGACAACCCAATTCTAGGTCAGCATCTTGGTCCTAAGGAATCTCCTTTTATATTTGTTACATCAAAATAAGTTTTCTGTAATTTCTTTGCGAATAAACTGTGCCGGTGGTCATGGCCTTCATAATGTTTGAATCACAATCATGGCCATAATCGTTTTTCCCGATTACATGGTTATAATGGTTATTTAATCGATTACGGTTATAATGGGTCCTTGGACTAATAGTTATAATGGGTCCTTAGTTATGACTAATACTTATAATGGCTATTTAATCGATTAGGGTAATGGGTCCTTGGACTAATAGTTAGTTATTTAATCAATTACGGTAAGGGGTCCTTAGTTATGATGTCATCCTGTTATAATGGGTCCTTAGTTATGACGCCGTAATTGATTTTCCCTTAGGAATATCTTATCAGCTTAAAATAAATGTGTCACTCTGCCAGTGAATGAGAGTCGTTTGAAAAGGCAGAAATTGTTGCGGTGCAAGAAAGCAGATATTGTTGCAGTGTAAGAAAGCGAAAATTTAACCTCGTAGCCTCGGCAATACTGAGCTCGCTTTAAAGGCCGATCCCAATCATCCTCGCTAGAAATACCGATCCAAAACCTCCTTGCCAAGCATATTTTCTTCTCTCGAATTGAACGTAGCATTTCAAAGAATATTTTACTTCAAAATGAGGTCCAGGTTCGCTATAATGAGTGAGAAACTAATTTCACCTTCCTTGCCCGCTAAAACAATCAGAAGGCATATATTTAGCGTGAAGTAATAGGTCGACCAAAGAATACAAGCGAGAGTCGTCTGAAAAGGCTTGATATACAGAGCCTATGTTAATCTTAATAATGATAATCTTACATAAATATAATTTTTTATAATGTTACATTAATGTTAATAATATTATCTTGAAGATGTTTCCTTAACAATGTTATGTTAGCAATGTGATATTAATGTAAATAATATTACATGAGTATAATGTTAATATTGACTAAACAATAAATATAATGCTTGAGGAAATAGTGAATTAAAATCTTTATACCATCAATAAACATCATTGCATTTAAATGTTCATAGCATCAATAAACACCATGAATTATAATGTTTTAATACAATTAATTTTATATCGGTTTGACGTATATTTTATTCTTAAACGATATTAAATTTTGATGAATAGTTTATTCTTAAATGGAAAGACAAAACAATAACTCTCAATATGGCTCATTCCATTCAAGTTATTCATCTTATTACATTTAAAATGTCACAATATGGCTTAATTTTAGTGTTTACCTCTTACTTTATGAAAGTGAAACTTAATCTCTCATGTTTTTACTACTTAATTCAATGTCATCTTCTTGTATGTCACAAATATTGATGTTAACCTCATAAAATTATTTATCTCTAAATGTGGCTATGTGACACACTCTTCAATGTAAACTACATGACCAACTTCAAACACAAAATATATTTCTCTTGACATCTTTGAAATAATGTTAAGTTAATGGAAATCGATTTTTCACTTTTAAATCGTGTTGCTATATCACATTGTTTTAGAGTGAACTCTTAAAATATTACTATTAAAGTCTCTCATTATGCAATAACATTGACATTCAATTCAACGATATGTGTGAATATATGGGACAATGTTTTATAAAAAAATTCTTGACCATACTAAAAACTTCTTCATGCCCCAATATAAACCTGAAGGAAAAAGAATAAAGTTATATAACCATTCATGGTGACGAACGTACAATTTCACAATAGTAAAAAAATATGAACTTTGCAATGTGACATGACATATTGGAATGTCCCACATGAAGCAACCCCTTATGGAATGTTGCATTTACGACATAACTCAGAACGTAAAAATTCAATATAACTCAATCAACATAAACATCTCAATGTAACATAACCGTACTCATCCTTAGCGAACCTCGCTCCACCATAGTGACATCGAGACCCATGGGATAGCATAGTTAATCATGAGTAACCACAGTCTTCGCATGCTAGCCATGGTTATGTTGATATAATCTTTGCAACATAAACAAGCCCTTGATTTATGTCGCAATGCAATGTAACAATTGAGGAACAAAAGATTTCTTTATAAGCCATCCTCATTGAATATTAGAATGAAACATCACCATTCTCCAACATCTCACTTTAACATAACTTGTAATAACTTTCTCTATTTCAAATAACCATAAATGAGCGGAATATGTTGTGTAATTTCGTAAGGATATTGAACCCAACATATCCCTACACAAAAATTGCAATCTGATACCCATGGCCAAACATTAGAATATGATCAATATTTCACTTTGTCACATTGTGGTGAACATTTCCCTATGTTGTGATGTGTCAAACATTTCTCAACATTGGTATGTCTCAAACTTAGATGTACGTCGCATTGTCACTATCGTATCCCTATGTCGCAATGTGACAAACATAAATTGTCTATGTCACAAACATTTCCTAATGTTGCAACCTAATGAACATAGTAATGTTGAAATGTGACAAACATAGTAATGTTGAAATGCAATGAAAATATTAACATCGATGTGATGAACATAGTAATGTCACAATCTGACAATCAATCCAATGTCACTATGTGATGAACATTGCCCTGTTGTTGGAATCTGAAGAGTCATCCCTTTTGTCGCAATGTGACGAACATTGTAATGTTGCATTATGGCAATCAATGTAACGTTATAATGTCAAGAACATACCCCTTCCATCGCAATGTGACGAGCATATCCTTGTTGTCACATTGTGATGAACTTTGTAACGTCACAATTTGGTGATCAGTGCAACATCACAATTTGATGAACATTTCCCTATTGTTGCAATGTGACTAGCCTTTCCTTATTATCACCATTTGATGAACATGGTAACATCACATGAAACATAGAAATTCATCAAACATCTCACTTTAACATAACTTGTAACGACTTTCTCTATTTCAGATAACCATAAATGAATGGGCTATGTTGTGTAATTTCGTAAGAAGGTTGAACCAAACATAACCCTACACGCAAATTGCAATATCATGCCCATGGCCAAACATTACAATATGATCAACATTTCACTTTGTCACATTGTGATGAACATTTCCCTATGTTGTGATGTGTCGAACATTTCCCAACATTGGTATGTCTAAAACATAGATGAATGTCACACTGTCACTATCGTATCCCAACGTCGCAATGTGAAAAACATAAATTGTCTATGTCATAAACATTTCTCGACATTGCAACCTAACGAACATAGTAATGTTGAAATGTGACAAACATAGTAATGTTGAAATGTGATGAACATATTAACATCAATGTGATGAACATAGTAATGTCAGAATTTGATAATCAATGCAATGTCACTATGTGATGAACATTGCCTTATTGTTGGAATCTGAAGAGCCTTCCCTTTTGTCGCAATGTGACAAACATTGTCACGTTGCAATGTGACAAACATTGCCTCGTAGTCACAATGTGATGACCATTTCCTTGTCATGACAATTTGACGATCATATCCCGACGTTAGAATTAGACAAAAAATATTATGACGTCACAATGAGACAAACCTTTGCAAACATTGCAATTCAATGAACATAACCCATTGTCGCAATGTGATGTACACACCCAATGTCGCAATGTGTCAAACATAACCCAAAATTACAATGAGACAAACATTTCCCCACATCGCAATGTGACGAACATTACCCATTGTCGAAATGTGATGTACCTATTCCAACACGATAATGTGACAAACCAAAATCCTACATCACAATGTCATGGCCATAACCTTACGATGTTATGTGATGAAAAGAACCTGAATTCACAACATCACAAATAAAACCTAATCCCCACTAAAATGTGATAATGTCATAGTAAACCCTGGTTAAACATAATCAACATGGCCCACCATAATCAACTCCACATGGTCTGCGAAGGTCATCCATGGGCATGATCAACCATAGTCATCCCATGTCAACCATAGTCAAGTATGGTTATGATCGACCATAGTCAAGCATGGTGAAGGTCAACCATGATCAATCATGTTGAAGGTTAACGTAATGGTCAATGATAGTCATAGTTAAGGCCAACTATGGTGAATGTCATCCATAGTCCTGGTCAACCATGGTCATGGCCAGTCATGGTAAACCATGGTCATGGCCAACCATGGTCATCTATACACAACAATTATCAAACATGGATAACCATTGGCATCCATGGACAACCACAGCCAACCATGGTCATGATCAACCAAGGTCAACCATAGTATTACATTACATTACATTACAAGATCTCTCCAGTTATGTAATATCTCTCCAACAACCACTGTTATGATTCAACCAGTGTAATATCTCTCCAGTTATGCAACAAGATCTCTCCAGTTATGTAATATCTCTCCAGTTATGTTACATCAATAGTTTATTTTACATTACAAGATCTCTCCACTTTTAGATATTACATTACAATTATGAAATACATTAGCAAGATCTCTCAAGTTATGTAATACATAGTATTACATTACATTATAAATTTATTACATTACATGTATTACATTATAAATTTATGTATTAATGATTTAATTTATACATTACAATGTAATAATGTATTACTAAATACATTAAGGTCAATCTATTACTACTTTATTAATGTATTATCATTGTATTACTTTATTAGTATTTTAATACTTTATTAATACATTTAATGTATTAAATGTGTTAGTGTATTTAATGATGTATTAATTAAAATATATTATTTAATTAAAATGTATTACTACTTTAATAATGCATTTATTAAGGTATTAATATTTTAAAAAATTATCTATTAATAAATGATTATTTTAATTATGTATTATTAATGTATTAATTATGTAGTAATGTACTAATGTATTGTTAATCGCTGGGCGGAGGGGGGTCCCTTGTCCCATAAAGAAGGGGTTCTCATACACCAATTTGGTGTGTTGGCTTGGCAGTGACCTTAAAAATAGATTATTATTATTATTATTAATGTATAAACATTTTAATAATATTTTACTAAACACATTAAGTTATATATATAGCTACAATATTAAAATGTTAATACATTAATGCATTTAAAATGTATTAAATGCATACAATGTGCTAATGTATTTAATGATATATTAATGTATTAAAATTTATTAATTATATTAATTACATTAAGATTAATGTATTAATTAATTAGTGTATCAATACTTTTATAATGTATTGTTAATGTATTAATTAATTAATACATTAATATAACACATTAATGTATTACATTAATAAGTTATCATTATATATTATATTAATGTAAGAATTAAATAATACATTAACCTAATCGTTTATTAATAGTAGTTTCCAAAACATGCCGTTAGTCAACTAGCAACAACCACTTTATAAAAGTGGTTGATATAAGTCTCGACATCATTAATTTTAAAAGATGGAAAATGATATCAATTGATGTATATCAACCACTTCTATAAAGTGGTTATTGCTAGTGTAATGACAATAGACTGTGATCATTGACACAAACTTACCTTTTTCATATAATTTAATTACTGGACCTTCTAGTAAATCCATTCATGTAAAGACCTCGTTACCATGTGGTCAAATCCGCTCGCCCCCTAATAGAACCCCGTCGTTCCCGTCAATTGTGGATTCCTAGGGACCTTCTCCTAAATCCATTCCTGTAAAGACCTCGTTACCGCCTGGTCAAATCTGCTCGCCCGCTAATAGAACCCCGTCGTTACCACATGGTCAAATCTTTATGTTCGTATAAGGGAAAACCCAGTCTCTCATCCCAGTCATATGCTCCACATTAAGAAAGAATTATAACTTGACAGAATTACTGGAAGTCTCTCATCCCAGTCATATGCTCCACATTACATATTTTAGTCAATGAACGTTCCAACATCTTATTAAATTCTTCAACATTCATAATCGATCGTTTTGTTAAGTAACGACAATAACGATTAGATCATTGCCTTGGTTCCCAGTATAGGTGGTTTAACAGTGGAAGAAATTAATGAGAAATCCATGCTTCGTAATGCATGAACACACATAAATAATATTTGGAGTAGTATCCGCATGAACACACATAAATAGATGCGATATCGCATGTAGGAATAAGGGAAAAAAAATAAACATGAACACATGAACACACATAAATAGGAATATCGCATGAACACACATAAATAGATGCGATATCGCGATATCGCATGTAGGAATAAGGGAAAAAGAGGATCCTAAAACACCAGTATTTGCATATATATATTTGGTTACTTGATAACCCGACTGAGACAAACCCAATTTCTGAAAAAGAGAGTGCTTACTGTGCTTACAGGTTCCATAATGTTCAGAATAGTCTCTGTCATCAAACGCGTCGTAGCAAAGTTGAGCAAATTCCCCGTATCTGAGAATCTCAGCTTTCAAAATTGGATTCATGGGATCAAGTAATCCCTTCCAAGAATTGACGCCTTGGATATCTCGCCACAAATAAGAAACTTGCGGTCCCCCTATTTGTCCAGGCCGATCACTGTCCGCATTATTAGTTCTGTCCCCATTATTAGTACTGGGAGAAGAGAAACTCAATGGGTACTTCAGGCGAGAAGCCCACAAATCCTTTGTATAAAGGGGGAAT
>JASDQU010305825.1:68783-87629 GCA_032191745.1 Picea mariana | reverse complement strand
ACTCACACAAAATAATGTGATTGATGAACGTAGATATGTTATGACCAATCCTAACCCTAACATAATACTAACCTTAATTCTAACATGATAATAAATAATTAGTTAGTTACAATTTAAAGTATATTAATTACGCCGATAAGGTGTACACTTATTGATAATGGGCACAAATAATGATCTCTTAACCTTATTTACCCTTAAATCCTAATCTGATGGCTATGCATTGAAGATGCTAACATATTCTTAATCGTCCTCCAAAATCAATTAATCAAATTTATTGTTCATAACTTCATTGCATTTATGAACGCATCCATTAACATGTTTACCTTTTTACATTTACCTAATCACATTAAAAAATTACTATAAAAATATATAATTACCACATTTAAATAATTAAGGAGGATTAATATATGTGCATGCCACATTTATATCATTAAAAAAAACTTCACACATGTACGCATTCGTTTTTGAACGGCTCTTTGATGCCATGACCTGCACGCATACACATGTACGCATTCGTTTTTGAACGGCTCTTTGATGCCACGACCTGCACGCATTCCTTTCTGATGTTTAAACTGCCCTCTGATGCCACGACCCATTCTGTGAGCGTTTAACCTCCTACTCATGTTTTCCCCACTTAAATAATTACCAATTTAAAGAGAGTCGCTGCCAATTTAGAGACAGTCCCATTTTCCATGCATTATGTGAGCGTTTAACCTCCAACACGCATTTTTCCACTTAAATAATTACCAGTTTAAAGATAGACGCATGTGCCACGCATTCTATGATCCCTTTCGCCTCCTATGCACATTTTCCCACCTCTTAAGCTTGAATAATTACCACGCTATAACCGTATTTGCCAATTTACAGTTTTTTCACTTTGCAGACAGTCGCATGCACACGAAAATAACTATTACTGTTTACATGGGAAGGGCGCTGGGAATTTTTCGCCAATTTTTCGCCAAAGCAACCGGTATGTAAGAATAAACCTCTGTGATTACATACATCTGTGATTGCTTAACATTTGCGGGGGCAATTTTGAATGTTTTCTGTGTCGTGGATGCTTATTATGTAATGTAATGACCAATTACATTAAGGACAGACATCAATTTGCAGGTCTAAAGAGAGTTAAAAAAAGCTACAGACTAAAGTGCCTTAACTATCTCCAGCCTGATTTCAAACGCGGCAAGATCAGTCCTGAAGAGGAGCATCTGATTATCAAGGTCCACGAACTTTCGGGGAACAGGTATGTACTCATATGCAATATGCAGAAGATTATGTGTGATTTACGAATATGCAATAAAGATGAATATTATATGCCGCGAGTTAAATGCATATTATAAAGAATATTGTGGTCGTGAGTTAGATAAATATTATATGAAATGTATGCAATAAAGATTATATACAGTATTTTACAATAGACTGGGGTCGATATAATTTATAAATGGACTCGGGTCGAAACGTATTACAATGGACTGGGGTCGATATCAGTATTTTACATTAATCCTATGTTTTAGGGTTGGGGTCGATATTAATCCTGTATTCCAACAATTGGATATACATAAAATTTATAAATTATAGATTAGTTCAGAGCATGTCGGAAGAACCACAGTGACGGGACATGCTCTGAACAAATCTCTCACCACAGAAACCTAATTGATCAAATTATAGATTATATGCAGTATTTTACAATGGACTGAGGTCAATATCAATATTTTACATTAATCCTGTGTTTTGATATCACTCGCCTTAGCATAGCATGATCCAAGATACTCAACCTTACTCGGAGACTTGGTAAGCGCATCTCGGAACTATGCCTACGGGATGAAGGAAGTTAGTTGAGTGGGCCCTCTTAGACTTGACCAGGCCATTGCCTCTTAATTAACAACCTTCTTACTAATATTATAATAATGCTTAAAATACATTGGAAGCAACTTAAAAGTTTTCATACTTTTTTAATTTAAAATATTCCATTTTCATTGGTGTTATCTTACATTGTTTTTTGATATTTTTCATTAATGATTGAAATAATTTGATGCACTATTTTTTTTATTAGTTTATAAGATTTATTTATGTATTTTGATATTTTTCATTAATAGTTGAAATAATTTGATTAAAGAGTTTTTTTTATTAGATTATAAGATTTATTTATGTAATAATGTTAAGTTGTAATTAGTTATTATGTTTTAAGTTATTAATAAACAATTTTGATAATGATTGAGATAAGTATTTTATGACTTCCTTTTTAATAAGAATTAGTTAGATTTTATAATCATTTATGATGATGATGATGATGATGATGATGATGATGATTAACATCCACTAAGACCTAATTGGTTTATCGGACCTTAAGAGGGTAAGTGATTACTTGTGATTCTTTAGAATTTTGTTTCTGTGCTCGTAAAACATTAAGAGAAGCTTTCCAAGATCACCATACTTTTGTTGAGTTAAGAGGTTAGGAAGGTTGGTAGTGTGATCAATATTTTGAAAATGAGATCTAATATGGGTATAGGCTAGATAATCTAAGAGAAAGTGTTTTTCATTTTCAACCTTGGATTCACGAGAGATACTACAGCCCCATACTTCCATAATCAATATTTAATTAATCTTTTGTTATCATTTATATATATATCATTTTCTATATCTGAAAACCTTTTGACTGATATTTTCCTAATTTCCAATAATATCCTAATTATATTATATAATATTTACGCGAAAGGCGTACACTTATTGAAAATGGGCACATTTAATATGTTTTTAGTACTTAATCAGTTTTGTATGGACAAGATTAAATATTGTTGGAATATTCTTAGTCGTCCCAATAAATCAATGGTTATGATTTCAACCACTAACTTCCTCACTATTAATAATCATAATCCTCAAAATAATATTATTAATAATCTTGAAACTAATGTAATATTGATGTTAAAAAATAATGTTATATTATTAATGTATTAATTTTATATTGTGTAAATATACTATTGATGTAAAACACATCAGCAGTAATGAATAAATATAGTAATATAACAATAAAGTAATAAACAAATTTAGAATTATATAGCACTAACACATTAATAACAATGAATAAATATAGTAATCTAACAATAAAGTCATAAATGAATATAGAATAATATAGCAATAAATAAATATATAACAATTGGGTCTTAGTGGACGTTAATCATCATCATCATCATATAACAATATAGTAATAGTATGTGTTATTATTTATTCAGTAAAATAATTGGATGTAATAATTTTAGAAAACTTAAAATAAAATAATTAAGTTTTATAATTATTGATATTAATGTTATGCAAGTATCCACTTAATTAATAATGTTACATTAATGATGTATTAATAATACAATAATGTTAATCTTAATAATGATAATCTTACATAAATATATTTTTTTATAATGTTACATTAATGTTAATAATATTACCTTGAAGATGTTTCCTTAACAATGTTATGTTAGCAATGTGATATTTTATTCTTAAACGATATTAAATTTTGATGAATAGTTTATTCTTAAATGGAAAGACAAAACAATAACTCTCAATATGGCTCATTCCATTCAAGTTATTCATCTTATTACATTTAAAATGTCACAATATGGCTTAATTTTAGTGTTTACCTCTTACTTTATGAAAATGAAACTTAATCTCTCGTGTTTTTACTACTTAATTCAATGTCATCTTCTTGTATGTCACAAATATTGATGTCAACCTCATAAAATTATTGCTCTCTAAATGTGGCTATGTGACACACTCTTCAATGTAAACTACAAGACCAACTTCAAACACAAAATAT
The DNA here is from genome assembly GCA_032191745.1 of Picea mariana. NCBI lineage: Eukaryota > Viridiplantae > Streptophyta > Pinopsida > Pinales > Pinaceae > Picea > Picea mariana. The sequence goes on along the minus strand of JASDQU010305825.1, from coordinate 83,824 downwards.
ATTTCTCTTGACATCTCTGAAATAATGTTAAGTTAATTTGATTTTTCACTTTTAAATCGTGTTGCTATATTTAGAGTGAACTCTTAAAATATTACTATTAAAGTCTCTCATTATGCAATAACATTGACATTCAATTCAACGATATGCATGATTATATGGGACAATGTTTTATAAAAAAATTCTTGACCATACTAAAAACTTCTTCATGCCCCAATATAACCCTGAAGGAAAAAAAATAAAGTTATATAACCATTCATGGTGACGAACATAAAATTTCACAATAGTAAAAAAATATGAACTTTGCAATGTGACATGACATATTGGAATGTCCCACATGAAGAAACCCCTTATGGAATGTTGCATTTGTGACATAACTCGGAACGTAAAAATTCAATATAACTCAATCAACATAAACATCTCAATGTAACATAACCGTACTCATCCTTAGCGAACCTCGATCCACCATAGTGACATCGAGACCCATGGGATAGCATAGTTAATCATGAGCAACCATAGTCTTCCCATGTTAGCCATGGTTATGTTGATATAATCCTTGCAACATAAACAAGCCCTTGATTTATGTCGCAATGCAACGTAACAATTGAGGAACAAAAGATTTCCTTATAAGCCATCCTCATTGAATATTAGAATGAAACATCACCATTCTCGAACATCTCACTTTAACATAACTTGTAATAACTTTCTCTATTTCAGATAACCATAAATGAGTGGGATATGTTGTGTAATTTCGTAAGGATATTGTACCCAACATATCCCTACACAAAAATTGCAATCTGATACCCATGGCCAAGCATTAGAATATGATCAATATTTCACTTTGTCACAGTGTAGAGAACATTTCCCTATGTTGCGATGTGTCGAACATTTCCCCACATTGGTATGTCTCAAACTTAGACGTACGTCGTATTGTCACTATCATTTCCCTATGTCGCAATGTGACAAACATAAATTGTCTATGTCACAAACATTTCTTGATGTTGCAACCTAATGAACATAGTAATTTTGAAATGTGACAGACATAGTAATGTTGAAATGTGACGAACATATTAACATCGATGTGATGAACATAGTAATGTCACAATCTGACAATCAATGCAATGTCACTATGTGATGAACATTGCCCTGTTGTTGGAATTTGAAGAGTCGTCCCTTTTGTCGCAATGTGACGAACATTGTAACGTTGCATTATGACAATCAATGTAACATCATAATGTCAATAACATACCCCTTCCATCGCAATGTGACGAGCATATCCTTCTTGTCACATTGTGATGAAATTTGTAATGTCACAATTTGGTGATCAGTGCAACGTCACAATTTGGTGAACATTTCCCTATTGTTTCAATGTGACTAGCCTTTGCTTATTATCTCCATTTGATGAACATGGTAACATCACATGAAACATCTCCATTCATCAAACATCTCACTTTAACATGACTTGTAATGACTTTCTCTATTTCAGATAACCATAAATGAACGGGCTATGTTGTGTAATGTCGTAAGGAGATTGAACCCAACATAACCCTACACGAAAATTGCAATCTCATGCCCATGGCCAAACATTACAATATGATCAACATTTCACTTTGTCACATTGTGACGAACATTACCCTATGTTGTGATGTGTCGAACATTTCCCAACATTGGTATGTCTCAAACTTAGATGAATGTCACACTATCACTATCGTATCCCAACGTCGTAATGTGACAAACATAAATTGTCTATGTCACAAACATTTCCCGACGTTGCAACCTAACGAACATAGTAATGTTGAAATGTGACAAACATAGTAATGTTGAAATGTGACGAACATATTAACATCAATGTGATGAACATAGTAATGTCGGAATTTGACAATCAATGCAATGTCACTATGTGATGAACATTGCCTTGTTGTTGGAATCTGAAGAGCCTTCCCTTTTGTCGCAATGTGACGAACATAGTAATGTCGTATTCTAATAAATAATGTAATGTCACAATGTCACGAACATACCCCTGTCATCGCAATGTGCGATCATATCCTCATTGTCGCATTGCGACGAGCTTTGTAACGTCACAATTTGACAATCAATGCAGCATCATAATTTGATGAGCATTGCCCTATTGTCACAATGTGACTAGCCTTTCCTTATTGTCGCCATGTGATGAACATGGTAACATTGCAATCTGACAAACATTGTCACATCGCAATGTGACAAACATTGCCTTGTCATCACAATGTGACGACCATTTCCTTGTCATGACAATTTGACGAACATATCCCGACATTAGAATTAGACAAAAATATCCTGACGTCACAATGCGACAAACCTTTTCAAACGTCGCAATTCAATGAACATAACCCATTGTCGCAATGTGATGTACACACCCAATGTCGCAATGTGTCAAACATAACCCAAAATTACAATGAGATAAACATTTCCCCACATCGCAATGTGACGAACATTACCCATTGTCGAAATGTGACGTACCTATTCCAACCCGATAATGTGACAAACCAAAATCCTAAGTCACAATGTCATGGCCATAATCTTACGATGTTATGTGATGAAAAGAACCCGAATTCACAACATCACAAATAAAACTTGATCCCCACTACAATGCGATAATGTCATAGTAAACCCTGGTTAAACATAATCAACATGGCCCACCATAATCAACTCCACATGGTCTGCGAAGGTCATCCATGGGCATGATCAACCATAGTCATCCCATGTCAACCATAGTCAAGTATGGTTATGATCGACCATAGTCAAGCATGGTGAAGGTCAACCATGATCAATCATGTTGAAGGTTAACGTAATGGTCAATGATAGTCATAGTTAAGGCCAACTATGGTGAATGTCATCCATAGTCCTAGTCAACCATGGACATGGCTAGTCATTGTAAACCATGGTCATGGCCAGCCATGGTCATCTATACACAACAATTGTCAAGCATGGTTAACCATTGGTATCCATGGACAACCACAGTCAACCATGGTCATGATCAACCAAGGTCAACCATAGTATTACATTACATTACATTACAAGATCTCTCCAATTATGTAATATCTCTCCAATTATGTATCTCTCCAACAACCACTGTTATGATTCAACTAGTGTAATATCTCTCCAGTTATGCATCAAGATCTCTCCAATTATGTAATATCTCTCCAGTTATGTTACATCAATAGTATATTTTACATTACAAGATCTCTCCACTTTTAGATATTACATTACAGTTATGTAATACATTAGCAAGATCTCTCTAGTTATGTAATACATAGTATTACATTACATTATAAATTTATTACATTACATGTATTACATTATAAATTATGTATTAATGATTTAATTTATACATTACAATGTAATAATGTATTAGTAAATACATTAAGGTCAATCTATTACTACTTTATTAATGTATTATCATTGTATTACTTTATTAGTATTTTAATACTTTATTAATACATTTAATGTATTAAATGTGTTAGTGTATTTAATTATGTATTAATTAAAATGTATTACTACTTTAATAATGTATTTATTAATGTATTAATATTTTAATAAATTATCTATTAATAAATTATTACTTTAATTATGTATTATTAATGTATTAATTATGCAGTAATGTACTAATGTATTGTTAATGTATTATCATTTTAATAATATTTTACTAAATACATTAAGGTCTATATATAACTACAATATTAAAATGTTAATACATTATTTAGTAAGACATTATTTAAAATGTTAATACATTAATGCATTTAAAATGTATTAAATGCATACAATATGCTAATGTATTTAATGATGTATTAATGGATTAAAATTTATTGATTATATTAAATACATTAAGATTAATGTATTAATTAATTTGTGTATCAATACTTTTATAATGTATTTAATGTATTAATTAATTAATACATTAATATAACACATTTATGTATTACATTAATAAGTTATTATTATATATTATATTAATGTAATAATTAAATAATACATTAATCATATATTAATGGTAGTTTCCAAAGCATGCTGGCCTTTAACTAGCAACAACCACTTTATAAAAATGGTTGATATACGTTGATTAAAGTCATTTTCCACTTTTTAAAATTAATTACGCCCGTTATATCAACCACTTTTATAAAATAATTATTACTAATTACTACTAACCTAAAAAACAGTATTCACCTCTTCCTCTAACTTAAAAGCTTCATCAAATGGTTGAATCTCAACTTCAGTTTTTGAATCTCAACGTACCACTTGCCAGAATGTATACATAATGACCAAGGATTATCAAGGATTTGCAAATCATCAAATTCATAACACATGACATCTTTCCGACTGTGAATTGAGTTCGTATTTGAGTTCGTATTCAGTCTTGGCCGAATATTTTATAGTAAGCAGAAAGCCGATGAACTTTAGAAAACAACATGATAATGAATATTTATGACTTTTCTGATATACAGAGAAGTTAAAATAAATAATAATAATCAGAAGAGCATCAATGATGACAATACTAAATCTAGGGTTCTGTAAAAATCACCCTTACTTGTTGGCCAAATGTGGAGACAAGATAATGAAATCATGATATCATCGTGACTATATTTCCAAGGATCACTATGACCGGAAACAAATAATTATTGATGTAATAATTGCTACTGATGGTCATTAAATTAAATTGATTGATCCATTAAAGAAATTATCCATTATATAAATTCTCCTTCCGGTCATGCTAGATTTACATGGCCATATTCATTTTGATGCTTTGAAACATCTCTATTTTTCTCGAGAGACATCGTCTCTAAATCTATACTCAACATATATTTTCTTCTAAAGACACCGTCTCTAAATTTACATTCAACATAAAAATTAAATTAACAAAACCATTTTCAGAGAAAGAGAGAGAAATTATAAAAGTGATTGAGATGATTTATGGACCAAACCCTCCCATCCTCCATAAGCCGTCCCAAAACTTCCTCTCACAACATCTAGCATCTTGAAATGGAGCCACACTGATCACGGTTGGGTTCTTTAAAAGAAAATCTTATCTATATGAAGAAAATCTTTTGGTTGATAAACCAATTTTGATTTTGATTTACTCTAATATTAATCATTACTATCATCATACAAGTAATAGTTTTATAAATATTTACAAACTACATCAATATTTCAAACACCAATAATTATCCTACACATTTTTTCTAAATAAAATAAACTTAAAAAAAAATATTAACAAATTATCTATTAGAAGCTCTTTATTATTCACTTTAATAAGAATTATTTTACACAACAATATTGGTGAAAGAAATATTTTGAAGGGAATTCTCTTGGGATTCACTTATAAAATTGTAAGTAACTTGTGGTGAAAGAAACATTTTGAAGGGAATTTTCTTGGGATTTATTTATAAAATTGTAAGTAACTTGTGTCATTAATTAAAGTGATAAACATAACTGTTTGGTTTTTTTCAAATAACCCTTTTGGATAACAATGGCAAGTTATTGAATTTTGCAATTATGTTAAAATTTGAAATTTATGATTTTAAATATTTTTAAGAAAGTTATATTTTAAGTTATAATTTATAATTGTGGCGAAAAAATTATGACTTTCATTTAGAAGTTATTGTATTTTGCACTTATGTGTCAAAATTAAAAATTTATGATTTTAAATATTTTTTAAAAATTATTATTTAAATTACAATTCATAATTATGGTTATGAAAATTATGGCTTTAACAAGTTGACTAGTTTAAATGATATTCTAGTCTTTTCCACCTCATCACAATATATGAAACCACCTAAGCACCCTATGCATGCACACCCTAGTCACATCCATGTGCATATTTCATTGACTAGTGCATATGAAAGGAATAGTGATTGAATGTTATAGAACCAAATCAGCTTTAGAAACTAAATAGACACTCATTAAATGTTAGAGAACCAAGCCACTTTTGAAAACTAAATGGACACTCTTGTGATTAAATGGACTTTCTTTTGATTGCATGTAACATTGTAATTTCTATGTCTAGATTATTCTATATGAAGGGCAACTTAAGAGTAGTAGATCATTTTCTCTTTCTTCCTCTTTTTCACATATCTATGTATAAATCCTTTACATAATGATATACAAATTGCTTCAATATAATTTTGATTTGATTCTCATGAGAAGTAAGGGAAAGATTGCTAAAGAAATAAGTGTATAAATGATTTAGACAAAATTCAAAAGATTACACAAAAATAATGAAATTGAAAGATCTCTATTCATTGGATTTAGTGGGAACTTATAATTAAATCTATATTAGAGAATATCTTCATGAACAAGAATAGAATCAAACTTTAAGTAATCCAAGTTGGGATATTTAGGAGAATAAATTATTGTTGTTGCTTCTTTTGAGGATTGTGTAGTAGTTCCTCTAAAACGTTTCTCTTATTTATGGTATCTCTTGAAAAAAATTTGAAGACTTCTTTTATATCCTCATAAGAAAGTTAGGAAATTTCACCATTTGCAATCAAATTTAGTGTCTCTATCCATTTCCCTCTAATACCTCTAAGGAATACCAATTTGAAAGAATTTAGATCCAATCTATAATTGGCAGATATTTTAAAGTTGAACTAAAACATCTAAACATAATATTCCAATGAATATTTTTCTCCTTCTGTCATCTTAATGATGTCATCTCTAGCCTTACAATAATCTATTTATTTATTTATAAAGTTCTTCTTTAGCTTATGCCAAGTATTGATGTTATTTTGATAAATACTGATAAACTAACATATTGTTGCTTCCTTCAAAGTACAAGGGTATGTCATTGGCTCTTGAGCATCAATTTTATAATCGTAACGTCTCTATAAAACTTCCAATCCAAAATAGGAATGTGTCATGATTTTGTGTAATTAGTCCATGAAAGTGGGGAATGATAGAGGGATTAATGTTTTGCATCCTTATTTATTTTTTTGTTTCCCAAATAGAAAATTAAAAGACCACTCAATGGGATTCTCCTCCTCCTTCTACCATTATGTTCATAGAATGAGGTCCTTCAATAGCCTCAAGATTTTTTGAATTCTCTTATGCTTAGGAGTGAAAGAGATTTGTATCTCTTCATGTAGCATATAATCCTTATTTCCTTCCTTTAGAATTCCCAATAAACCCTTCTACGAATTGTTGTATTTTAATTGTACTTCCTATAATAAATATGAAAGTACCATACTCAATAGTATTGGAGATATTACACACCCACATAGTATTTATTTTCTTATGTTCATTAGTCTAATGTTGAGGGAATTCCTTTCTCTGAGATATTCTCCCCTAGGTGAGAATATTCTCCCCTTGATGAGGGTTCCACATCCTATTCATTCATTAATCAACTGTACTTCAGTTAGAATAGTGGATTCAAGTCTCACATGGAAACCTTGGAATTATCAGCAAGTGTTGCATACTCACCTTCGAATCATCACCAAGAGGCAACACTTCACATGCATGAGGCTAGGAGAGATCTACACATTTTCATGCATGTGATTATCTCCACTCCACTTGCGTGAGCCAGTTAACTGATGATTCCATGGTCAATTAACTAGGACTAGGTGGCAATTCACTTCAATTCCTGTCAGTGTATGTCCACATCTCTCTAGATCACTACTATGGCACATTAGTTCAATCGTGCATTTTTTCATTCTCAAATTGTATGGAATATAATTATTTCATTCTTTCTCTCCAATTCTTCTCTTCTTCTATCAAATTTGCAAGTTTTGTGTTCATTCTTGCTAGCTAGATTCTTTGTGTAGGTTTCACTACAATTTCAAAAATATTGGTTTCCCAAGGGCCCAAAATAAGAATATCTAGGAACAAATGTGCCAACCCATATTGCTTGCACTATATTTTCTTTGCCTCCAGAATTTCAAACACTCGTTGTTCTTGAAATGAAATTGATCCCACTGCATGTTGTTTCTTGGTTGACCTGCACTAGAAATATATTCTTTTGGTAGAAAATGTTCTAATCTATCCATATGACAATGCATAAATTCCACTTAGATAATATTAAAAGCAAAACTAGAAAAACACTAAATAGAACTATCATCTAGATATAAAGAAGCATAGAAACAATGAAACCCATGAATTTTTCTCATTTTCAGTACAAGGTACCAACCCTTTCCTACTCGGAAGATTCATGTCCAAAGGGAATTATGGTTGGGAAGGTTGCAGTAGAAAATCCATTGGAACCTTTATTTTCTAAATAAGAAGAATCAATGTTATTCTCAATGGACAAAAAAAATGACTAATCAAGAACAATGTTAGTGATTCATGAGAGTAAACTTCAATGACCACATTGAAACATGGAGAAAAAAACTTAAGAGATTAAGAACAAATAGTGATGGTGAATGCGTAAAAAACATAACCCTTATTACTCTACATAAAAAATTCAATTATAACACACTATTCTATATAAATGATATAAAAAAGGTGTCGATGAGAGAAACAATGTCACCTTATAGGAAGTGGTTAATTGCATGCTCATATAAGGAACCGAACCCTTGTTTTTGGGTCGAAGATATCAATTTTTCCAATTAAATAGTTATCTACACTCCCACTAGGTACAAATTCCTAATGAGAAAAGAAAACACTTATAGAAAAATAGTAAGAAGTTCATTTTTGTTAGTTATTTACAAGATGGAAAAGGTTATTGACTTTTTGTACCTTATAAAATAGAAGTCATTGTTATAAAAGATGTTAAGTTTAACAAACATATCTTGACTTATGTTCTTGATTTGATGTTAGTGCCATCTTTAGTTCATAAGGCATCTTTGACCCATGTGACATCTCCTTTTACTTAATCTATATTGATTTTTTCTTCTTTTGATATTATTTCTTCTAATTTGTATCATACTTCTTCTACTTTAGATAATGAGAGTGACGATGAAAATCCAACTCCACTTACTTCACCTCCTCCTCCATATGAGTCTATTGAACCTTAACCTACTCCAACTCCATAGATTCTTTATGGGTATGTACGATAAAGGAAGTGACCAATGATCTAATTGATGATCATTTTGATGTATGTTGAACAATTTCATAGTCCAAACAAGAATCTTCTCTTTTGGTTTAAGCTTTAAATAACATGCATCTAGAAACATATAAAGAAGACTCTATCCAACTATAATGGGATGCAATATTGAATGAATAATTTCATTCCTTAATATGCAATTATACTCAAGACCTAGTCCTTTTTCTAGAAGGAAAAAATCTTGTACTAATATGAAAATGGATTATAGGACTAAGTATGCAATAGATGGTAATTTTGAAAAACATGAGGCCTAGTTAGATGCCAAATTGTTTACAGGTTGAAGGCAATGACTACACTAAAAATGTTTCCCTCACAACCAAATTAAACTCCATTTGTATTTTTCTTGACCTCGCAACATCATATTGATGGGAGGTCGATCAAATGATGTCATATCCTCCTTCTTGCACAAGGATCAAAAGAATAAATTTATATGGAACAAACTCCTAGGTTTTTTTATAGTGATTATAGTATTATCTATTGCCTCAAGAAATACCTCTATGACCTCAAGAAATCTCCTTTGACTTGGTATGAAAAAATGGACCAGTTCCTTTTCAACTTTGACATTTCTAGATGTCATTATGGCCCTAGTGCCTATATGAGGAAAATATGTGACCATGTTCTCATATTCATTATTTATGATGATGACCTTATACTCATTAGTAGCCACACAAAACTTCAAAACCCATGTGAAATAAAGAATAATTTTGACATGATAGACTTAAGACACTTGCATCATCTTCCTGGCCTCCAAGTTTTACAAAATAGGGAAGGAATTTCTCTTTCCCAACCTAAATATGCATGTGATATTATTCACCATTTAGATTCAACAATTGTAAATCCAATCCCATGTCCCTTTTAGTTTAGATTTTAAAAAAATTTCACCTACACCTTACACAGAGTGGATGCCACTTTTAACCGACATTTAGTTGGCAACCTTTTGTATTAAATCATACTCACCTTGACATTTCATTTCCTATTTATCTCATTTCCTAAGATCTTATATGTTGGTTGGTTTTGTAGATCCCTACTGGGTCGACAACCCCAATGATTGGAAATCTACTACAAGTTAGATTTTAAACCTTTGCTCTAAACTTGTCACATTGAATTCCAATAAATAAAACTCCCTTTTATCTTTCTTTAGTAGAAGCATAGCCTCAAGTAGTATTTCATGAAATTGAAGAATATATTTGGATTAGACATATCCTTTTAGAGTTTGGAATCCAATAATAACATTAAAACACTCTCTAGTGTGATATTAAGAGTTCCATTTAGCACATTAGGGAGCCATTTATCACATGCATTTCATTCACAAGAATATCCAGGATGATAACCTTGAAGTGCTCTATTATCATATATATGATGAAATTGATGATATTTCAAAGAATCCCCTCATAGAAGACAAGTTCTTATATATTTGGTCTATCATAGGAGTTAGAGGAAATTTTCATTGAGGGTGACTAGGTTGTAATTCCTCCTTCCTTATCCTTTTATTACTTTTGTAAATATTTCAATACTATCCCAATTTATTCTAGGGGGGGTTTAGGATAATTTGACATTAGGAGATAATTATGTTCAATTTGGTCTAATGTGGTTTTAGGTTAAAAATTTCTTTTGTGTGTTTATTTAGTGTGCCCTTTGTACTTTATTAATCCAATGGTCACAATCATGTCCTACACATGAGTGATCTGATGGTTTAAATGTCTCAATATTAATGACATTTGATCCATGTCTTAGCACCCAATTGTGTCCATCCACATAGTTTATAAGGATAGATTCACTACCCAATTGTAGAAATAAACAATGGATTACACCCCAAAATTGGAGCATCATACCATTAAGATGAACACAGAACCTATTGGGCCCTAATATCTATCTCTCTCTCTCTCAGACCAACCCACAATGTTGAATAATTTAGACCAAACCAAACATATACCATCATATCCATCAAGGAATTCCTACAAACATCTCAATGCTCCTTCAACTAGTCCAGATCTTCTTACACTCAACCAAACAAAACATAAGATGATGCCTTTCTCCTATTCTAAATAGTATTCCATGAATACTTCCCCTCTAGTTCTCTATTGTAGGAACATTGTATCTAATGTACTTGCTATTATCTAGAAACCTAGATTGCTAGATCATTTATTTGATTAAATAAAATTATTCACTGAGAAACCTAGTTTCTGGTTTCAATTGTTCTCTAGTCATTAGGGACATTCCAGCCATAGTTACCCCTTTTTAAAACCGACCCATTTTTTGTATTAGTGGCAACATAGTCCCTGTGTTTCTTCATGCTAACACTAGCTTCATTCTTATGGGATTTTTGTTTACATTACTTGCATGAAAGCCATGGATTTCTATAGGATATACCATATCCAAAGAGAGGAAGACTCCCATTATATGGAATGAGATTAATGGAATAAAATCCTACCCAAAGAAAAATGACACATTATATATTTCCCAATGCATGAGGTATACATGCCTTCCAAGGAGCATGGTGCATTATCATAAGTACACCTCAAGTCAATGGTAGGTGAGGAAGAATTCAATAAGGCATGGGAAATAATTTGGTTCTTCACCTATGTGACATGGATATGTTGGCACTCAACGTTTTGGGTAGGTTGCGCGCATGCATAGATCTTCCAAGTGCGAACATTAGTTTTGAATGAACAAAAACAATTGTGTGATGGATGGAAGAAGGCGCGCACACCAATCAAAATTATATAATGTGTGCTAAAGATCAGAAAGATACTTCATGCACATCGAGTCAGAAGAATAATTTCAAGAATATTCTTGAATAATGAACCTATATAGCATGAGATATCGTGGGGTAGATGATGGATGATATGGAAAGTTCGTTGGGACTACCACGCTCCAAGGAGGTTACATGGGATGCATGCATTGGGAAGAAGTGTGCAGAACTGGAGATCACTAGAGAGAGTGGAGAAGAGAAGAAAGGGAGAGAGTTCTAGAGCAAAGAAAAAAGGAAAAGGAGAGAGTCAGAGGTCTGCAGAGGAGATAGCAGTTTGAGTTTGCATGAGTCCTGTGATGAGTCATTGTAACAAGTTTTGTATGAGTCTGAAAAAATATTGTATAATGTCTATTGAGTTTGTGCATAATATGAACAAAGAGCACATAACGCATTGTAATGCTTGATTTGTAGAATGTATTAGAGCGTGGAGCACTATTCCTATTGCATTTTGGATCTGTTCATGATGTATGGCTTCTACCATTTAATGGAGATAATATAAAGGTGTAGTTCTCTTTGTTTATTGATGAGTTTATTTTGAGTTTAATGAATGAGTGTGTTAATGGTTTAATATGTTATTCTGCTAATGGAGTATAATTGAATGTATGAATGTTAACCCAAGTGGCTTCCTTATATGCTTTATCCCTTCATCTCCGACACAAGACTAGATGGTCTATGTGATTTTCATGATGTCTTGAGTGAGACATTATTTGGTCCTTGACTGAATATTGATATAACGACACCTTGGGGTTTTGTTGGTAAACTCTGGATGAACCTTGGATCATCAACCCCCAAGTTATAGGAAGGATGTGTATAAGAGAGCCAATAGATGGTTCCATTGTTGGGACTTGAACGTTTTGTATTGCATGGTGAGGGGAAAGAATGAGGTGGAATCCATCTGGGGAGGAAATACAAGACTGGTTAACTGCAAATGAAGATAATTTTTCTCAATGAGAAACTAAGGGTCTAATAACCAATGTGGAATGTTGCAAGGAGAGGTACATATACATTTATTTGCATGAGGATTTCTTTGTTGATTTTCCATGTTTGTTGTATGAGTGTTTGAAGAGGAAAACCACCACTAACACTACTTTGACACCCCAAGAACCAATAGTCTGGGATTAGTCTATATCTAAGAGGCTAAAGGATTTCAATAAAAAATGGGCTCGAGAAATCTGTTTCTAGTTTTCCCAAGTGAAGGAAGGGTACATTATTGTGTTTATTACATAATATAATGATTCTTTCTGCAATGATTGAATTTTTTTTCTAAAGGTCCTCAAAAAAGAATACTAGAGGAAATATCGTTATGGATCAAGATGTTGTTCAAAAATGATTGATGTGCATGGAGCTAGATAGGATGGCTAAGTAAACCCCCTACCACTAAGGGAGGATGAAAAGAAGAGGGAAAAGAGAGAGAGGAGATGGATTTTCTAAGAGTATCTAGAAGATGATGAGATGAGGTGAGGAAAGAATGGACCCAAAAGAGAAGAGGAAAGAAATAGACAAAATATATGAAAGAAGAGTTGAGCTAAAGAGGAAACAAGAATAGAGGAGTGGAAAAAAGGAAGCAAGGGGTGAGAGATGAGGGTCAAGCCCATAATGAAGAGGGTGGATACTATTGAAGGAGGAAGTGTAGGAGAGAGTGTTGTATCAGAGAGAATCATAGATGAAGATAGGTCGTCGAAGAGGTGTGGAATTAGGAGTAGGGTATTCAGTGAAGATCCCAAAAGTAGTGTTAGTAGGTTCAGGGAGGACGAAGTTCGACCCCCTTTGTTGTTGACATATGTTGCAATCTCAGAGAAAGATGATGCACAAAGTAGAGACATTGAAGTAGGTGATTATGGTGAAGAACCCATATGAAAAGGGGAATATGTGCTATCTATAATGGATGGTATTTCTTAGTTGCAGGTAGGAAACTCTCGCAGTTCCCTCACAAGAAATGATGAGAGAAGATTGAGGTTCCCCCTCTTTGAACCAACCCCTTTGCACATTTGTAACCAATAAGAAATAATGATAGACAATGTGGTGATAGGAGTAGAAGAATACATAGTTGTAGAAGAAAAAAGAGATGATACAAGTGAAGAAGAAGATGAAGGTCACAATACTTTGCAAGGAAGATTATCAGTACCTAGATTTCCAACAATTAGTAGTCAATCGAGAGGGAAAATACCTATATTGAGAATGGAGAATCAAGATACAAAACTAAGGCTAAATGTGTTTTTTGGGACAGGTAAGGATGATGCATAGCATCATTGGTTCATGTGTGAGGCTATATGGTCTATGAAGAGGATAACAGACGAATAATCAAAGATTACAGAGTTGGAGACCACTTTCAGAGATATAGATTTTGTTGGCATGTTTATAGGCAGAGTGTGCTTGTCATTGATGGCAAGATCAGAATGTGCAGTGATGGAAAAATAGGAACAACATAAGCTTAGGAGGATTAGCGCAGAGTCACACACAGTGCGTAGGTGTGCACCAGGGACGAGGTTAACTCATTGCCAAAGCTCAAGAGAGATAGTGTACTTAGGATCTTAGACGGATCAAAGGTCGAGGCCTTTGACACTTAGAAATTATTCCAACTCAGGAGGATGTGTAAGCTCGGGAGGAGAAGCGATAGTGATCATTGGATCCCATTGAGAATCCTCAATGACCATCAGATCTAAATTCAGATAGGTCGAGCGTGTAGATGGAGAACAGATCTCGGGCGTTAGATCTGAGCGCGAGGTCCGACCATCGTTGGATCCAGGAGAACCTGCACATTCTTTAAAGTGCAAGGTGAATCGGGCTTACAAAATCCCGAAAGAAGGAGGACCATCCATATTCAGGCAGGACATGTGGTCACAGATCATAATTTCGCTAACTAAAAGGTCAAAGGAAGGAAGTTCTCTAACCTCCCAACTTGTGATATGAGAAATCGCGATAAGATCTAGGCCATCAAATCTAGAGTAATTACGAAGGACCAAAAACCATTAGATATGGTGAAGCTGTAAGGTGGATAAGACCAAGAGTCATCCAACTCTCCAAAACTGTGAAGGAATCCTGGCTGTCCATTGAGGACAGTTGTGGATTGTTGGTGTTGATACTGAGAGGGGGGTGAATCAGTATCAAGTAAAATTTAAAACATTTTTCAACTTATACTTAAACCATTCAATTATATCCAATGAGCAATGAACAATAGTATAAGAGTTACACCAATACACCACAATATACCATGCACAATATATG
>JASDQU010305825.1:23183-43216 GCA_032191745.1 Picea mariana | reverse complement strand
ACTTTGAATAGTATAGACATTACTTAACTGTAGTACTACGAGCTGCGAATCGATTCGCACAACCAAATGACGGATTCCGAGCGAGATAGCATCAATCAACAATTTGATAATGGTGCTATACTCTGCAATATTGTTGGTCGCATGGTCGAGGCACACACCTCATAAAGAGACAAGTTCGTTTGTGGAGGCATAAATTTCCCATGCAAAAGAAGCAAGGTTCTGAGTACTACAGATAGCGCCATCAGCGAAGCCAATGTAGGGTAGTGAAGACTCCGACATCTGAAAATCAAACACAACATCACATAAGGGCAAAGACCAGATAACGACAAAAGCAATCTACAGTAACACACAAGAAGTATGATAAAATAAAAATATAGGTACTCGTGTACATGTGATCTTATGCATAGTACTTCTTCAAGTACAACCCATTTTTGGGTTCACTCAAATGGATACCATTGTAATCTACTAACTCATAAGCCCCTTTTTCCAAAACTCGTCTAATGATATAAGGACCTCGCCACATGGCTTCAAATTTTCTAGCTCCTAGCATATCTCGATCTTGTTCATAGAGGAGAACGAGATCTCCTTCGGAGGAAACGCGAGGCTTGACATGTTTTTCGTATTGGGCCTTGACACATTTTTTCTGAGCTTCTATGACTAGGGTAGCATGGCGTCGAGTTTCGTCTAATCGCATAAGATACAAAAGACGTTCTTCCTCAACATAAGTGTTTGGTAGGAGTTCAACAGCTAGTTTTAAAGAGGGTATCTCGCATTCGATCGGGAGAATGGCTTCCAATCCATAGACTAACCGGAAAGGTGTAAACCCAGTAGCGGACTTGACAGATGTCCGGTAAGCCCACAATGCCGAAAACAACATTGTGTGCCAACTTGTTTTGTGAATCCCTATCATTCGTCCTAGAATAGTTATGAGAACTTTGTTAATTGCTTCGACTTGGCCGTTGGCTTGTGGGTAATAAGGCGTTGAGTTTTCATGGCGAAGACCCAACTTTTCAGTGAGTTCGGACATCATGAAGTTTCTAAAGTGGTACCATGATCAGTGACGATTGCCTGGGGAACACCAAAACGAGCTATGATGGGATTAAAAATGAATAATGTTGTGGTCTTTCCAGTGTTGTCAAATGTTGGCATCGCCTCGGCCCATTTCGTAAAGTAATCTACGGCTACAATAATGTATCTATGCCCCCCGACCGAGTGAGGGTGACATGTCATGAAATCGATGCCCCATTTCGCAAAGGGACCAACGGAGACCACGGGGTGAAGAGGAGCGGGATGTGACCATATCTTATGATTATAGGTCTGGCAAGCGTGGCATTTTTGGATGGCGATTATGTAGTCATTAAATAAAAAAGGCCAAAAATACCCTGCTCGTAAGATCTTTTGGGCAGTAGCATACCCGGACATATGACCACCACAGGCTCCAAAATGGAAGTCATTTAAGGCTTTCTCGGCTTCGGCGAACGTGAGGCAGCATCGAAAAATTGAGTCAATCCCACGAAGATAAAGAGTATCCCCGAGGATAATATATTGACGGGCTTGGTAGCGTATTTGACGTCGGTCAGTAATAGACACATTTGGCTGGAAAGTCTGGGTTTGGAGATATATGATGATATTTCCATACCAAAGATCATCAGAACTAATGAGGAAAAGGGATTCATCAGGTAATGAATCGGCTACTACATTTTTCGTTTCAGAATAGGGAAAGTCGCATATCAACTTAGCAAACACTAAGGACTTCTTGGACTTGGCTCGTTTGAATTCCAAGTCAAACTCTTGGAGTATCATGATCCATTTGGAGTATTTTGCCCCTAGAAATTGACGTGTGAGAATGTGTTGCATAGGGTTGCAGTTAGAAATCACTGTAGTCGTGCGAGAGAGGATATAGTGCCGGAAGCGTTGAACTGCTTGGACAGCTGCCAAGGCCAGTTTTTCGACATGTAAATACTTAGTTTTGGTAGGCGTTAGACTTCGACTCAAGTAATAGATAACATGTTCGTCATTAGAATCATCCTCTTGGATGAGAACCATACCAATGGTGTAATCTGAGGCTGCAAGGTGGAGGAAATAATCGTGACTGTAATCAAGGGGGAAGAGAAGCGGAGCATGTGTTAGGGACAATTTCAAAGCTTCGAAGGATTTGTTTGCGATAGTATCCCATACGAACTCAGACCCCTTTTTTAGGAGCCGCGTAAATCCACGAGTTATCTCGGCATAGTTTGGGATGAAACAATGAAGAAAGTTTACTTTCCCTTGCAAACTTTGTAACTGGCGAAGTGTAGAAGGAGGAGGGAGATTAAGGATCACCTCGACCTTTAAAGGATCTACCCTGATCCCTTGACGTGAAACAATAAATCCTAGAACTCGGTCAGATTCCACGCAGAAAACACACTTGTGAGGATTTAGGCGTATGCGGTAAAACCGACAGTGGACGAAAATGGCTCGGAGGTGGATTGGATGATCGACTCAGCGCATATAATGAGCGTGTAAATCATCTAGATATGGTTGCACGATGTGATTGATATCATGGAAGGCATAAGACATAGCGCATTGAAAAGTTGCGCCAGTGTTCTTGAGACCGAAAGGGAGTTTCCGATAGGCAAAAGTGCCCCAAGGACAAATAAAAGTAGTCTTATGTTGATCCTCGGGAACAATGTTGATTTGATTATATCCGAAGAAACCATTCATCAGAGAGAAGATTTCACTTTCGGCGCATTCGTCGACAATCTGATCGACGAAGTGGGTAGGAAAGTTGTCTTTGGGACAAGCTTTGTTGATATCCCTATAATCAACGCATACATAGATTGTGCCTTGTTTCTTGTCGATCGGGAAAAGATTGGAAACCCAGTCAGTGAGGGCCACAGGGTAAATAAAGCCGTCTTTGAGAAGTTTCTCAACTTTGAGCTTGATAGCAACAAATTTACGTGGGTGAACTGGACGAAGGCGTTGTCGGACGGGTTTAGCGTCGGGGTATGTCTTGATCTCATGTATCACAATGTCGGGGTCAATACCCGACATTTCTTCGTAGCTCCACGCAAAGACGTCACAAAACTCTCTGAAAAGGGACGTGTAGGTGACGATGTCGTCATGGGAACACGAAGCTCTGATATGCACATTTTTGACAATTCCAGGTTTGATGGATATTTCGAGGGGAATAGTGGGTGAGATATTGCTTAAGTTCCCTTCAGAAAACACATCATGTGTGGACTCGGGAATGGTTGAAATGACGACAACGGTCAAGGGGGTTGAGATCCGTTGGTAGTTCTTGATGGTATGTTGCTCCATAAAGAGAATGGAACGATGATGTCCATCATCCCAAGGGGTGTCTTCCATGACAGACATGATCATATCGTCTGTGGGAAAAATGACACAGAAAGGATCTGGAGATAACTCACCAAGAGAGGGGGTAGAAGAGGTTGTCGATTGAATGGCCTGATAGGCGGATTCAGTCGGACTTAATGACATTTCATCGCCGTAACGAAGATCATGTCCAGGGTCAGGTACCATCCATGGGTCGTGAGACATAGGAATTCTGTGAATCGAGGTGGATATCATGTTGATTGAAGCAACGGACGAGCGTGGAACATCGAGCAGTGGAATGGGAAAAGTACACATTAACGAAGAGTCTTTGAGAAGGCCTACACCGACGTTCTCATAACCCGGTGGGGTTTTAGCGATGAACGGTATGTTATCAGTACGAGTATCTGAGTTAAAGAAGGCTAATTGGTCGACGGTGACTACCTTCCCTTGATGTGGGAAATGTAAAACACAAAAAAGAGTCGACACAACTGTGCGCATGGAATCGATCTAGCTACGGCCAAGCAGAAGATTGTAATCGAGAGGAGCGTCAAAGATTTCCACTTCGACTTGCACTGTTTTACCTTCTAGCGTGATTGGCAATGAAGGAAGGACACCGTAGGGCTTAAAACCAGAGCCATTGAAGGATTTGAGAGTGTTCTGGGATTCAGTCAAAGAGGGAGAGCCAATGGCTTTCCAGCAGGTAAGAGACATGACACACGTCGAGGCACCCTTGTCGATAACGGTTCGACAAATGTTTTTGTCAGAGACAATCACTTCGATTTGGAATGCGAGTTGAGGGGGTAACCTTGGAATGTGATCTTCCAAGTCAAAAATTATTAAATTTGTGTCGATCGGGTCGATTCCACCGATAGCTTTCAAGAGTGCCTTTCGTTGTGTGGGACAGCTTTGAAGTACTTCGAGGGATGACATCGCAGAAGGTGCTTGGGCCAGATCTTCAACAATGCTATAGTTCTGGGTAGCATGAGCATGAGTATTGAAAGTCGATTTTCGAATGACGCCCTTTGGGGGGGGTCGAAGAACTGTGTCAAGGCTCGGTCGTTCGAGATGAAGAGGACCATTGGTAGGTGGAGTCGCGGGAGAGGGTTGTACCAATGAAGGAGGTGGGTCATCAACCTTCTCTTTAGAGGGAGAATAATCTTTGGCTCAAATGGTGAGTGCAATGTCGTTCTTCTTTGAATCGCCAGTACACATCAATACATAGGACGTAGTAGATGGGGAGGGTTGGTCATGAATGACCAATTGGGCCTGTTGTTGAGAGGGGAAGGGTTGGGACAAAACGACCAGAGCAGGTGGTTTTGGGGCTCTTTGAAGGAACTTAGTGACCTCGACACGTCGTGGACAATCCTTCATGTAGTGATCATCACCACAGATAAGACAAGAGTATCGAGGTTTGCGCTTATCCCTATCGTCAACAGGTAGATTTTTGGTTTTCTCTGCTTGAGAAGTATTTTTGTCGCCAATTTTTTTATCAGACTAATCGGTAGGTGCAGACACTAACAAATCTCCCTAGATCCACCTGGATCTAGAACAAAACAGAACAGGACATGACTCTTTCCCTAAGTTAAGACCATTGAATTAGATAGTAGGGAGGAACAAGTGACATACCTTTGTATCGCTTCCTAGGGTCTCTGTTGCTCCCACTTCACTCTGGTGCTCTCGTGAGGTCAAGACCAAGACAACACAAACCAACCAAAGTCAAGATAGCAAAATATATTCAATCGTCAACTTATGTGTATGATCAAGGAATTACATAATAAAGTAAGAATGACTTTATGGGAAAAGGACATGTCGATGTATCATATTAATCGAAAGTAGAAGATACAACCTGATCACCTTGATGTCGCAAGCTTCTTTTCGATGGCTCTTGGTTCCAACACACACACTTGCTCGATCCTTGCATGAAGAAGATCCATTTCCTCTTGATAGACTTGATGGAGTCTCCAAGCTCCTATTCAAGTTGAGTTCTTCACACAATTCCTTCACCAATTCTCCAATTAATCTTGCTTAACCTTTTCCATGAGAATCCCATCAATATATAGGAGAGGATGAGATGGTTACTTGGATGAGAATGATCCCACCAAATCAGGGAAACCAGTAAAATGATAACCATTTGAATGCCAACCCATTCTCTAGAACATTCCCTTCTAGAACCATCGAGACTTCATCTTTTTCCAAGCTTGAGAACAAGTTCTCACTCTAGATATATAGCACAATGCGAGAAGTTCGCACCCTAGCTGAAGGTAGCCTGCGAGAATGGGTCATTCTCGCACCCTAGGATATAAGCAACCTGTGAACTCTCTTCAAAAATATGTTTTCTAGGAAGAGATGAATGTCACATTTCTCAGGAGAAAGTTCTTGTTAGGAGCCTGAGTACATCATCATCAATACACCATCAAGATGACCAAAATCATGGGTAACATCTGGGTAAATGTATTTTTGGGTAACCAACATCGTCCAAAGGCTCTCAGTTTGGATTATCCTCCAACAAGATTTGTAGAAAAGGAAAAAAAAAAATTAATCCCCATCCTCCCAAAATTTTTGGAACAACCAAAGTTTCCCATTTGACCCAAGGGAGAAGAAAATGTTATTGCGATCCAGCCCATAAGAATATGGAGCATATCCTCCTTGACTTTTTAAGCACACGTTTTGGAATCCATGCTAGAGACATCTAATACAATGGTATGGCTTCCAATACTGACTTAACCAACACCATTCGACCTTCTCTAGAAATCCATCTATAGCTCCACCCTTTTAGTCTTTTATCCAGCTTTGCTAGAATCCAAGACCAATTTTTTTCATATAGCAACTCAGATTTGGCTGGAAACCTACATATTTTATCCCTGCATCAAATTCTCTCACAACAAAAGAGAAAAGTGCAACATAATAGTTCATATCTTCTTCATCCATATTTAAGACTGATAAAGTGGACTTCTTTTCATTTATTTTCATACCAGTAGCTTGGCCAAAGAGTTCCAGTATGTCATGCACCTTGTATGCATCCCCTCTATACCCATTGCAAAAAATTAGTACATCGTAAAAAATAAAATAAAAAAATTATCATTAGGGTGGGGGAGATTGAGATCCCATGAAATTCACCCCAATTTTTCGTAGACTCTAGTGTTCTGCTGAGAAATTTTTCCACCAGAGGAAAAACAAGGGGTGAAATAGGGTAGCCATAACGAAGTATGCATTCCACTTAAAAGAAAGGGGAGGCAACCCCTTTGATAAGAAATACAAAGGATATTATTGTTATACAACTTATTACCCAATTTATGAACAACATTTTGAATCCTAGGTGACTTAGAAGAAGTTTGATATATATCAAACTCACTCAATCATAAGCCTTTGACATATCTGTCTTCAACACTGCTCCTTTGGCATTCCTGGTTTTGATGTTGTGGATGCCCTCTTGTGCCACTCCTATGGCCTCATGGATCTATCTACATTTCGAAAACCCAAATTATTCTTTGGATATTGATTCAGAAATAATTGATTTGATTCTTCTTGCAATTATCTTTTCCACCACCTTATAAATACGATTTCACAAGGAGATTGGTCTGAATTCTTTTAAGGAGTGAGGAA
This sequence comes from Picea mariana, assembly GCA_032191745.1. Taxonomy (NCBI): domain Eukaryota; kingdom Viridiplantae; phylum Streptophyta; class Pinopsida; order Pinales; family Pinaceae; genus Picea; species Picea mariana. The sequence continues at coordinate 36,298 of JASDQU010305825.1, read as the reverse complement.
GGTTAGTTTTGGGGATGAGGGAAATAAATTTAGAGTTGAGGGGGGTATGCATGTGGTCTTCTGATCTTGAATCCTCTGCCACCTTCAATATGTATGGCCTTATTATCTCAAAGAGGCCCAAAAGGAACTCAACTAGCCAACCATTAGGCCCTGGGATTTTGCCGTTGTGGAGGACCTCCTTGAGCTCATCTTCAAATACCTCTCTCATGAGAAATTTGTTGTGCTATTAATTCACAAATATAGGGGAAAAAAGGTTCATCCTCACAATACCTACTACAGAGACACTCCCATCTGCCTTAAAAAGGGATTGGAAATGTTCCTTCCCAAGATGGGCCAAGCCTATGAAGGAGGTAACTACTATACCTATGGAGTCATTCAAAATCCATATGGTATTTGAGATTGTTCTACCCTTCATATAACCCTGGAAGAATTTTGTTCTTTCTTCTCCACATTCCAACTAGAAAGCATGCATTTTCAGCCCCCAGGTTTCTTCCTTGTCATCCAGGAGTTGTATTCTTTTTGTTTCCACATTCATTAGATTTTCTTTTGTTTCAATGTAAATAAATACCCCTCCTTATAATTCATAGACATCTTGGAGATCTTCTTCAACCTTCGAGAGTGCCCGCTCATCCCTTTATCTCTTGATGTGTGCCTATTCTACTGTTTCCTTTTTCACCCTCTTTATATTTGTTTCAAACTGAACTACAGTTGGAGTCCCATTCCGAAGATCAATAGGGATCCAATTTTCCTTTACCAATAGGTGGAAACCCTCCTCCTTGAGCCAAACTGAATTGAAATTGAAGGGACTTGCGGGTTTCCTCATGCCTCATGCAACCTCTAAGAATATAGGGAAGTGGTATGATTCACCTCCACATTAGACCCATTGTCTCAAATGGATGGGGTTCTCCATAATTTTATTCAAAACCGAGAATCGGTCTATTCTCTTTGTGATTATATCCTCCCATGTTCTCTTATTTCTCCAAGTAGGGTTTAGCTTGACTGAGGTTATATATGTTAGTCCCTATTCTCCTAATAAGTGTGTAAAGAATTCAGAAATATGGTCGGGTCTTGCCTCTGGTCCCCAAAATTCGGTCGCTCTTAGTGAAAAATTAAGTTCGCCACCTAGGATTAGGGCTTCATTTCTCATGAAATATTTCCTGAATAAAGAGTCCCAGAAGGGTACTCGCTCAAGGTAAGGACTTTATACATTCAATGATATGAACACCATCCCTGAGTCCTTTGAATAAACTTCCATCCCCATCCCCAAATCAAAACCCCAAGATTTTTGGACCTTGATAGAGTGAGTGTTCTAGCCAATGACCAACCCCCCTAATATTCCCCTCGAATCAACACCTATAAATCTCCAGGACTTCAAAATATATTCCATCATTCTTGCAACAACACTACCCTCCCCCAGAGTTTCTTGAAGGAGAATAATGTCAGGCTGGTTGGATTCGACCACACCACTACAATTAAAAGAGAGTATATTCATGGGGTAACCCCTTTCGAGGTTGAAACTAATCTAAGGACCCCAATGATGGAAAGTTGTCTCCCTGCTACCAAGTCTACTAGAGCCCTTTTTTGGGCTTTTGAGATATGAGTTTTCTTACCATGACATTTTATTTCTAGGGGCATGATTGAATTTTGGAGTAGGAGCCATGATCTTGCCAGACTATTTTGCATCTTTTCTTTCAGCTACCAATTCCTTATTTCTATGCCATAGATTTGCGTTCTCAACCTGAGAGTCATTTTTTTGAGGTGCTTCCTCCTTCGCATGTGCTACAAATCGCTTCTTTGTTTTTTTCAATTGAGGATCCGCAAGCTTTCGCTTGAAGGGAAATTTGCATTGACTAGAAACATGACTGTATGAATGGCATCTCCAACATCTAAAGGGTACTCCTTCATAACCCAACCTCTAGATATAGGACTTGTCCCCTTCCACTAACTCTATCTCCTCTACCAAACCTTCTCTAACATCCAAAGAAATGAGTAATCAAGTGATGGTCAATTATCCTATGTTCTGAAAATACATGTATGCATCTAGGAAAACCCCTAAGGCATTCACTAGAATCTCGAAGCTCTCAACATTCCAGAATTCTATTGTTATCACAGGGAGGCACACCAATATAAGTACCACATCCATTCTTTCTTTACTAGCATCGAAAAGGGGTGTCAAATTATTGAGAAATATTGGCATCGAGTCAATACTCTAGATGAATTTGAGGGCTCTCCCTACCTCTTCTATAGACTTGAATTTGAAAAGAAACCATCCCCTCATCAATAGTTGGACTGAGGGTAGAGGGTCGAAAATTGTCCTCCAATTCGCTTCCACCCAATCATCCTTGAGAGTTTTGATACCAAATCGACGCTCTCTTTTCCTCCTGACAACTGCAGTTTCAGCCATCTCCACCACCTGTGGGATTTTGATGTCCTCACCAAAAACTAGTCTAACATCCTTCCCCTTCGACTCGATGCATTTGTTTTTCCTTCATTTTGGGATGTTTTTTTCTCTCACTATGATTGATATCCCGTCACTTGGGGGTGTCTTTCTCAATGTCCTATCTACATGGAATTGTGTCTTGATAGGGTTTGACGCTACAAACAACAAATCTATAAACACACTTAGCTCTGAAGAGCCACTTGCCCCTGAAAGAGGAGGCTAGATAGTTGAGCCAGTGTTATGAAGGGGGGAAAAGATTGAAGCATCCAACTCCTTTTGTGTCTTGAATCCTAGATAATACCCTTTCTAGTAGAACCAAATTCGGTCGAAAACCCTGAACCTTCGTACAGCAGAAAAAACCCTCCCCTACCAATGGCACTGAGTAGAAGGAAACCTGAGGTTTTTCTGCAATAAAATCGATTGGAAATTGATCCCCTTCCTTGCTCCAGGGTCCATTGTCGAATAGGTCAGTCGGGAAAGAAAGTCCAGGGCTCGAGCCCACCACTGGATGCACTCCCAAGGGTTGTGTAGGGAGGAGAAAGTAGTTTTTGTTCAGATAGAAGCTAGCTTCAGTGGCCCCTCTATCATTGGAAATCCTACCCACTTTAGTTCATTTCTCATTCCCAACTTCTACATGGCTCCAAGCCACATGGAGTTCATGTTGGATAACAACTCGATCAACCCAAATATCATTTCCTCTCAATACATCCAGTGAATAATCCACCAACTCCTCATATTCTTCCATTGTGGAATGATGAGCTAGACGGTCGCCATTGTCCCCATTATTACATCATCATCATTATTATTAGTGAATATTTATATTATAATGTTATTATTATAATATATGACAAAGACATAATTATTCAAATCACAATTATTTCACTCATCATATTTAAATATTTTTGTTTCTAAACAAATTTAATCAACATATTGTATCTTGTTGGAAAACAAACAATTTACCTTGAAGAATAGTTAAACATTATATGTTGTTAATGGTTATCAATTTTTGCAATCACATTCCAAATTAAACGATTTCATAAAAATAAAGTTAAACATTGTATGACAATTGTAAATTTAAATGAGTGATACATCTCAAATTTAACTTAAAAACAGAGAAATCATTAACAATGTTAATCATTAGCATACTCATAATACATTTTATAAATCAAACGACAACAACAACCACAACATTATATGAAAAACATACATAATATACATGAGCGATATACATATGAATATACATGTCAAACATACATCTCAACAAAATCTGCAATAAACATGTCATATATATGATTCAAGTCAAATTTAAAAGAATCAATATACATGTCAATTAGTACCACTACTAGCTAGGTCCACCACCAAAGCTAGATGCATCAATGCTACCATAGGTGGAGGGTCTATCAATAATAACGTTAGAAATAAATGTTGACATAAGTCTATCTATCAAGATAAATGTCTATCTATCAAGATCAACATCTGCAGCAGTACCTGATGTGAATGTAGTGTCTAAGGATCAAAATCAAGTAACACGTGTGGAAGATGAGGAGGAGGATCGATGGATGATGACACATGTGGAGGAGAAGGACAAGGATTGGTGGATGGTGATACAAGTGGAGGCAAAGGAGGAGGATCAGTGTATCGTGATGCATGTGGAGGAGAAGTAGGTGGATAGGTGGATGGTTCAGACACATGTGGAGAGGGAGGAGGAGGAGAAGGATCAGACGTGGATGGAGTAGACACATGTAGAGGGGGAGGAGGAGGAGGAGGAAAATGTTAACTACCATTTATTGAATGGGTTACTCTACAATATTGACAAGATTTTATTTCCCTAAAGGTGAACAATTGCAACTTATCAGAGAGGCTCACACCACCAAGGTTGTAGGACACTTTGGTGTTGGGAAGATAGTTTCCAACTTACAGAGGTATGTGTACTATCTCATAATGCAAGAAGATGTAGCACACTATATTAGAGGATGTATACTTTATTTTACTAGAAATACTAATAACAATAAGAAATGTCTATACCATCCCTTACCTGTACCCACTCAACCTTGGGAAAGCATTTCCATGGATTTGTGGGAGGTTTACCTACAACCAGGAAGGGACATTACTATCTATTTGTGGTAGTTGACAGGTTCAACAAGATGTGCATTCTCATGCCTTGTACAAATACCATCAAAGGACAAGAAGCAACAAACATGTTAGGATCAGAGATCTTGTCGGACCCACCCGATATAGGCGACCATAGGTGGCCAAGTAATACATATGGACTACGTGGTTTGAATGGTCATCTCAGCTAAGTGGGTTCAGTGGCACCCAACTCATGGTGCGTGAGGCTTCCTACCAATACTCCAGTAGTTTCTACAGATGTTCCACTTTCATATTCACTTTGCATGTCTATATGTAATATAGATTAAGAGGATGGAAAATATTGTTGTCCCATCAATCCAAAAAACATTATCTATTGAAACATATGCATGAATAACACACAATTTTTCTTTTTTTAAAGCCAAAAGAGGATATATTCTGTAATAACCATCTAGGAACAAGGATATTTAATGACCCAAGTTAGTGTATCATCCAATGAGGAAACCTACCATGAGAGGGACACTAAGCAGAGGGACTCAACCTAGGCATCCCTAGAGAAGGAAGAACCAAAAGAGGTGCTTCAAGGTTTTGGCCCTCCCACACTATGGAAATCACAAATTAGACATACATAGGTGAATGAGCCTCTTATTTATAGAGAGTCTTCCCATAACCAGACATCAAGGAAAAATATTTTTCAAGATTCCAGTCTTGGTTTCCAAATATTTATTATTCGAAATAACAAAGTTCATTTGTTGGACATCAACCTATGGAGTTTAGTCAACCCACTTTTAAGAAAATTTTGGAGTGGAGTCATTTGTGCCCCATGCTTGACTTGTACCTGGTGAAATCCATGGCCTTTCCTTGATGCAATTTCAATGCGAAGTTCCAGGAGTAGGGAGGCCAATCTTTAACAAAATATTCTCAAGAATGAGCTCCTAGTTGCAATCTAGAATACATTTATGTCCAATGGCCAACCCCAACTTTCTCTTCACCTCGACCTAGGGAAGCTTATATCTAGAAGGGTCATCCAAAAGATCATTGGTTGACCAAATTCCATGCCTATAAAGCCTTGTGCCAAGAACCAAAGAGTCTCAAAAAAAGGCTTCCCTAAAAAATAATGAGATTAAACCATGAAATACAATGATCATTAAAGGATAGATCAGACTAAAGATAAGCCTCCTTCTACGAAAGGAAGGGCTTTATGGTCTCCTAGACCTTCCATATTCTTTGAATAATAAAGGTACTAGAGATCTTGGCATGAGGAGGAGTGAGAAGAAGGGTTTGAAAATATCCCTTGTCAATCCTATTTACCAAGTGGAAACCTTATCAAATTCGATGCCTATGAAGAACCTTTTAGGGTTCCTTTCCTTCTGCAACCCAAATGACCCATTTTCTACAAAGTTCTTACACTTGAATTCTAATACAAATAATGTCTAGGCCACCAAAGTTTCTTGGGGTAAATCTCCCAGTTGATGCAATGAAACCCTTTCCTTTGTGAGGCTTGGCCCATAAGAATTTCTAAGGGAATTTTTGAGACACATGTACACTACTTTAGAGGGGACCCAACAAGAGAAGTAATACACATGAAGTGCATAAAAGGTTTTTGTGCAAATATGAACTTGGCTACCAAGGATAAGGGATTACTAATCCATTTGTACATATGTTTCTCCACTTGTTGGACAACTGCTTCCCAAAGATCTTGAGAAGAGGTCTATTAGGAAAATGGAATTCCAAAAAATTTTCAGACCTACTTTGGATTAATCCAAAACCAATTTTGGGAGGCTAGCATAGGCCATTGGCTCTATCTATGGAATTGATTTTTTCTTGATTGAATGTTCAACCATGATGTTGTGTAGAAGGTTTCTAGAAAGTGCACCATTTGATTCCATGAAGTCACTTTCCTTAAAAACCTATAGTGTCTCATTGCCTTGTTATACTTGAGGTCGTAGAGAGCATGGAAGGAGTTAGTAGTAGGAAATTATTTTTTTCAATAATCACCAAGAGTTCATTGTTGTGGCTTCTTTTGATGGCCCTCAATATCAAGCATCACTTCATTTTCTTAGGGGTGGAGTGGTGAGGGAGAGTGTGCTCATCATCCATCACTTAAGTAGACGAATCATGGTGCGAACAAACATTTTTCCAGCTATCTTAGCCTATGACTCACTAGATCCAATTGCAGTTGTGGCCTTAGGATTGGACACTTGGGAGCCAAAGTATCGAGGGAACTTTTGTGGCATCATTACCATTAATTTTATTAACAATTTTAATCCAGACATCTTCAATTGCATTCATTCTCTCGTGAGATCTATTGGTGGGAGCGGTTTGAGTGGGAAGAACCACCTCTAGGTCACCTAGGGTCATAAGTAGACAACCACTGATCCCATAATCCCATGGTCTGAGATTTGACAGTGAAAGCAAGTGTTAGGAAAATTGATGTAGCAAATTAGTTCATGGTGGATTTCGTTTTCAATCATGATAAGCACAAGCACAAATTCTTTGAGGTCTTTAGAAAAGTTGACCCTAACACAGACTTTGAGTGGCATTGAAGTGTGGAAAAATCATTTAAGTTCATGGAAGATAAACTCCCCTAATGGGGCTACAATATGCTCTAGGGATGGATAGAATTGCACTAAGATGCTAGGGAAAAACACTTATAAGTTAGGCAAGCTAGTTGAGTTGATTCTTCAATGGAGAAATCATGAGTCCAATTACGAAAGAACACCAAGATATTCTTACATATCCAAAGGCTTTAAACTCAGTCACTAAATTTGAAACATGAAAAATCCTTTTAGTAAGCTTCAAATATAGTTGCAATGCCAACCTCGTGGTTTCCACCATTCTTAAATCTGATTCCAAAGGATAATATTAGGAGACACCTACCTTACAGAATAGAATATCAGAGGATGGAATCCACCATAAACTAATTACATAAACTATCATATTCATAATCAATAAATTCATATTAAAAGAAAGTTAATTACCTCAAGATACGCCTTTACAAAAACAATTGAAAACTCTGAACACTCAACTTTAAAAGAGATAAAAACAACAAAGATGTTTCAGGTAAAGCCAGAATGCGTTCCTTACGATATAAAGGTTATGCCCAAACAATTCATACAAATCACACTAAATGCAAAAAGGCACATTAATTATGCAACAACCTCAATGATCAAAAACCTTTACCTTTATAGCATCGCTTGATTTCTCAAAAACCTTAAATTGAAATATGATGAGGCTTTAATGTACTAAAAAATTATAAAAGGATTGAATTATGAATGTCGAAATAGATACAAGTAAAAAAAAAAAAAAGTGGTAGAATCTACGACTTCACATCAATGTTTAACCTGATTAGAATGTTAAAATGGGAAAACACGCTTTTGGTTTCTCATAAATGCGATCGTTTTTTACCATTTTGTGAGACCGTATGCGCGGTATAACACCTTCATGTTAGCTACGTCAGCGTCTACGTGGCCGCAACATCTATGCTGTATGATGGAAAGCCACGTTTCAATGTCGTTAATTTGTGCGTGCGTGACCGAGTAGCAAAATTTAAAAGTTACCATTCTTTCAGCTGGCAGATAAAAAAGATCATACCTTCTCAAATAACCATATATAAATTCTGGAATGTCGGCATTTTATTTGGGTTGAAATTATAATCAACACAAAAGAATTAAGAATTAATAATCAGCAATGAAGTTGATAATTGATATTGAAATAATACCATGCATATTACACTCTGCAATAATTTTTAATTATTCTTTAAAAATCATTTTTTTTATTAAATCTTACTTATTTTAAAGTTTAGAATTTTTTAGGATTGTTTAATTATTTTATGTTTTGTTTTTATAACTGGAATTCAGTGATATGAATATATGCGAAATCACTATTTTCTGTTATTTAAATTGCATTTTTGAATTTAAAAATAGATTCAATTTATAAAAAACTTCTAGAACATTTGGATTAAACATAATTAATCACTCAAATCTGCACATTCAACAATTTCTAATCTGATTTTGAATAAATATGGCAAAAAAATATCACTGGACTTGCCATCACTAAAGGACACTTAGGTTTCCGAGCACAGTGGGCATTAATATTGTGCTCCCCATTATGTTAGTCACCTTAATCACCCTTTTTAATGAAGAACCTACAAATATCAAAATTTTATATTGGTTAAATCAAGTGTTAGAATACATAAATGAATTCAGCTCCCTCAAAAACCAGAAAGCACTAGAAATATGCAGTCTCAACTACTGAAATCTGCAATTAAATTTTAAGCAAAACTCATAGAAAAAGATATTAGCAAAATGATAAAAACTTAAAACTTTTAAACTACACCTTTTTGTTAATGGTTGAAATAACTACCTTTATTGTGATGATGACCAAAACATATTAAATGGTGTATATTAAATGTGTGATTAAAAACTGAACCATTATATTAATTACCTTAATCACTCTTTATAATGACCAACTAACAAATTCTTATTGTTATAATAACATTTATTACAACACTGAATCATGTTTACTCTTTATAATGACCAACTAACAAATTCTTATTGTTATAATAACATTTATTATAACACTGAATCATGTTTACATCTTGGAAAAATTGAATATTATACACGTTATGGGAATTATGCACCTTATATCGATGGCACGGATTTATGTACATATCAATGATTTAATTACGCCGAAAGACGTATACCTATTGATAATGGGCAGAATTAATCACCTTTTAATTATAAATTTCAATCTTAGGGTTGGCAATTGAAGATGCTGGCATATTCTTCGTCGTCCTCTCTAATCAATGGATGAGACCTCTCTAATCAATGGATGAGATTTTCATAAATTATCTTCCGCCCATTTATAAAGAGGTACGTTTATGTGATTACTTTTTCACATTTACTAAATAAGATTAAAAATTTACTTGCTCACTACCAGATTGCCACGTTTAGTGATTAAGAAATAACAACAGAAATTATTATTACTGGGCGGATGAATATGGCACGTGGGCATTTCAATTAGCAGTGAAATTGGATGAGCGCCGTCATTTTTTTACCAGGGCGGATGCTTATGGTCGCGTGGATTAAATCTCCCCTCAGCGTTTCAACTTCCCACCTTCCTTGACGCTTATGGCCACCTGGATTCCCTTCGTGTTTCAATTTCCCACCTGCGTTTATTAAAAGTTTGATTTATTAAAGAAATAATGGTGGGAAGAATTGCCACATTGCTGGAGACAACCCATGCACGTGCCACTGCCCTTGTGGAAGGAGACAACCCATGCGCCACTGCCTTCTCGCAGGCCCCAGATAAGTTCGAAGCACTCACGTTACTGCGAACGATTCACTGTTAATTAATTGATTTATGGCACTCACGTTATTTTATTCGCACAGGTATTCGCACAGCCGCCTTTATTCGCACAGCCGCCTTTCGGCGTTCACCAGCCGCGAGTTAGCGGCTGTGCTAGTTACACCGAAAAAATTATCTTCCGCTCATTTATAAAGAGGTAAGTTTATGTGATTACTTTTTCACATTTACTAAATAAGATTAAAAATTTACTTGCTCACTACCAGATTGCCACGTTTAGTGATTAAAAAATAACAACAGAAATTATTATTACTGGACGGATGAATATGACACGTGGGCGTTTCAATTAACAGTGAAATTGGATGAGGGCCGTCATTTTTTTACCAGGACAGATGCTTATGATCACGTGGATTAAATCTCCCCTCAGCGTTTCAACTTCCCACCTCCCTTGACGCTTATGGCCGCGTGGATTCCCTTCGTGTTTCAATTTCCCACCTGCGTTTATTAAAAAATTGATTTATTAGAGAAATAATGGTGGTAAGAATTGCCACATTACTGGAGAAAACCCATACACGCGCCACTGCCTTTTGGAAAGAGACAACCCATGCGCCACTGCCTTCTCGCCCCAGATAAGTTCGAAGCACTAACGTTACTGCGAACGATTCACTGTTAATTAATTGATTTATGACACTCACGTTATTTTATTCGCACAGTTATTCGCACAGCCGCCTTTCGTTGTTCACCAGCCGCGAGTTAGCGGCTGTGCTAGTACTAGCCATATTGATTCGATTTTGCCATTTTACTTGCTGTGATTAAAAATAGATAAGCACGTACTATCAGTTTTGCACTTAGTCATATTGCTCCCAATTGTTTTAATTGACTCGATATTTTCAATAAACTACTTATTTATTCACCAAATTTAATAAACTATTTATTTTCAACAAACCCATTTATGCAGAGTCTGCAGGTGCAACTGCTTTCAGCTCTGGCCTCTACTCTTTAAAATGGCTGATAACTGAAGCTTTTAAGAAGGTATTTAAATCCTCTAAGGGGATAGTGCTCTGTTTCAAGCGTACAATGCATCCCAAGGGATTTAAATGAGTCTCACTGCTTCACTAATTCCCTAATTTAAAGATCATTATCTTTTCTTATCATAACGAAGATGAAGATAATACCGAGAGGCATTGCCTGACGGCTCCAGAATGCTTGATGAAGTGTAAGCAGTTCCAGAATGGATATGGGAAGGTCTCGTTGAAGAACTTGCTGCAATTTCAAATATATATTTCGAATCAATGATCATAAGCGATCACTTTAAAGACGGATCCAAAACCTCCCTCGCCGAGCTTGTTCTTTCCATTAAAATTGGAAGTAGCTTCCCTCAGAATATCGTACTTGAAAATGAATTCCGAATTCGATATAGTGAGCGGTAAGATAGATTCTCCTTTTTCACCTGCGCAAATAATTACAGGGCTTCCTTATATCTTGGTAAAGAAATAGGTGAACAGTTCACAAGAGACAAGCTAATCATAGTATCTGAGATCCTTAAACCTGAATATTTAGCTGCAATTTCAGAACCTATGGGTCCAGAATTCTGATCCGGACGTTTGAGACAAGAGATAATTTCACCTCAAATCTGTATGCCAGCAATTAATCCAAGCGTGCAGCCGACTACTACGCCCAGACTTATCCCAAGCACCCTAGTATTTTTTCGTTCTGCAAATTTGCACATATATTCTCAGTAAGTTTGTGTGTTAGTTCTCCAGAATTAAACCACTATATTGCTTATCATTGTAAACTAGGTGAAGAATATACCGGAGGATACGGCACCACTTTCTGCTGGCGGTGGCGACAGAACGGAAATGTTGAAAAATTCATAAACCTCGTAACGCAAATAGCAGTTCCGAGATCCGAATTGTGCCCCAAGAGCTCCACTTGGGCATGAAAATATTTTTTCTAAGGCCTCAGTTAGGCACGATCCGCAGCTTGTCCGCGACAGATCTCTCCAACATTGCGCTAAGCTGTAGATATTCCCCGTTAAACTAGAAGGTTCAGCGACTGTAACTGCAGTGAAAAGTTTGAGACTCTCCGCAGCTTTAGTGGTAATATTTGACAGGAGGGCCTTAACAGCATTTGTAAACTGCTGTGGCCGACTGCTGTTCCCAGTGTTGCAGAGAACACTTACTGTCGTATTCTTCCTACTCTCAATGTCGTTGTAAAAATTATGATTATCATAACGCAAGAAGCAGCCGTCTAGTTGAATGAATCCAGAAGTGTTGTGGCATYCCCGAACAAGATTTGCTTTGGCCGTCRAWGCGCACTGTYTGCAATCGGAAGAATCTAAATCTCCCCTGCACTGAACAAGCCCGTAAACRGTACTGTTGCTGTTTTTCCCCTCAACAACAGAACTTGAAGTATTGAATCCACTGGGATAAACGTTTCTCACCAGTGATTCCAAAACGTTGTTTAGATTAAGTTGGAACGCGCTACCGTTTCTATATTCATATTTGCCGCTATTCCCACAATCGCTCCAAACGATAGGAGTCTCCGGATCAGCTACTGCTAAGCGCATACCTGTACATAGACTGGCTATAAGTAACACACTGCCGATTAATGATTTCATCTCCATCGCCATACCCACCTCCTCCTCAGCTCTTGTGCCCCGCCCGGGTCCGACCAGAAGGCATGGCATTGTAGGGGTAACTGTTATAATCCACTGGCCTTATAAAGTTGACGTTGTAGCACTAATTTTCCAAAACCCTATCTATACAGGATACGGGCGTTCCTAAGGGCTCTGTAGTTGCAGGGGATGGAACTTGAAGGGCGTGGAATACTGTCACTAAAAAGGAATATTAGAAGCGGGACCAACTTGCTTTCCGTAGGAAAATCTTATCTTTGTTGTTGTGGTTCGTCTGTGCCGAGGGAATCTGTATCCAACCCAGTCACTACTCCTCCACATGTTCACATGATAAGGTATGGTTAATTAATTGCTGCCGGATCAAATTTTATGATAGCAGTCACAATTTTATTCGAAAGGGTTTATTCTTTGTACGTTGACTGGTCCGGATCGGATCAATGGTTGGTTGCGACCGAATGAGGGTTTAGATTTTTGTCCGTTGAGAACATCGGATGAGTGGTTAGTTTCGAGTAAAACAAGGTTGAATAAAATCGATAAAATCGAATCGTATTTTAAGTTGAAAGCGTTTGATTTTTGTCGTCGCTTGAGCGAAAATTCTATTTTAGTGGAATGTATTTTTGTTGAATAGAATGGAATCATATTTTA
>JASDQU010305824.1:57479-68839 GCA_032191745.1 Picea mariana | reverse complement strand
ACCTTCCTTGAAAAGCCCATCAAGAACCGCGAAGGCGGTTGTGAAGGCGTAAGGCCTTAGTAACCCTGCATAAGGAGGAACGATCCTCTTGAAAACCGAGATGACAGCATAAGGATGAAGTAACGAATCGACGGATGAGAACCCGTCGGGAGATCTGTGGTCACTCGTGACCGTTAGATTTGGTAAGAGGAAGCTGGAAAGTTAAGTATCTTAACCTGATAGGTATTAATCGACGGACGAGATTTCGTCGGGGAATCTGCAGTCACCCACAACCGTTAGATTAGTAAGAGAAAGTAGGGCGTTAAATGCCTTACCACTTTGTTTTCCTGTGTCTTCGTGGGTAGCGAAGAGTAGGGGACCGTAGATCCCCAAGGTTCATGAGAGCATCTGGAACGTGGATCTTTTCCACGCCTAGGGAGTCGTGGAAGAAAGCATGGGTAGGAACCATTATGAGCCATCGGATCTCGGCTGAAAAACCCGACAACCGTTGGATCTGACAGGAGTTACTCGAGGGTTAAGACTCCAGTGTATTAGGAGCGAAAAAAACCCCGGGACGGATCTGAGCCGTCCGATTAACGAAGGCCACGCGTTAAGAGATCACCCATTTCGGGAAATCGGGAATCGCGGAATCGGGATTCCTGTTGACAAGAGTTCGGGATTTTCTATGGTGAAAACCCCGGGATGGATCTGAGCCGTCCGATTAACGAAGGCCACGCGTCAAGAGATCACCCATTCCGGGAAATCGAGAATCGCAAGATCGAGAGTCCTGGCGACAAGGGATCGGGATTTTCTTGGGTGGAAACCCCGGAGCAGTTGTGGACCGTCCAATTTAAGGAAGTGACGTGTTGAGAGATTACCCGTTTCGGGGATCGGGGATTCGGGAGTTCCGCTGACAAAAACTCGGACTCTTGCCTTGACAAATCCCGATCCATAATGTCGGGACACTAGCATGTGGTTAATTCTCGATGGACGGAAAAGATTCCTTTGGGAAATCTCAGGGTCTGTAACGACCGTCCGATGTGAGGAAGAGATGCCAGTTTTACGCCGGGGCGCGAGCGCGTAGTAGGGTAAGTAGCGAACAAATTTGGATGGCCAGAGTCCACCCGCCCAGATCTACGGCTGAGGATGCATTCCGGAGCCCCCTTGCCATTCTACCTTTAATGGGGGGGGGTTCGGAATTGGACGCGCAACTCTCGAACGGTTGAGATTAACTCATCATGATCAACGGCGATCAGGTGGATTCCAGAGCCCCCTTGCTATTCTGCCTTTAATGGGGGGGGTCCGGAATAGTGTGACGTGTGAAGTGGAGCCCCTCCTGTCCTGTCGGCTACCGTGTCGCACTTCCCCCTCCGCCACCTGTACTCCACTTAACCAGGCGACGGGGTCCGTTCTCATTGGCTGTTCTCTAGCCCTGTTGGAATTTGTTTCGATTGGCCATTTGCTAACCCTGTAGGGATTCGTCCCTATTGGCCGGTCGCTAGCCCTGTCGGGGTTCGGCAGTTGCAGAGTCGAACGATTTGACATTACTGTAGCACCGAGGCGCGAAATACAAATAGGCACTACGTTTAATTGAACCGTGATCATGACCCGTGATCACATGGTAACGGAGAGAGAGAGAAAAGAGCTAGCTTGCGCTAGGCCCCCATGGATGTTTAGGGCTTCTGATTCGACAGAAGACCAGAAAAATCCAATTTAGGTAGTGGGTATGTGACAGATTTGTAGTAAGAAAATCACTAGATAACAAAGTACCTAGGTGTCGGAGTAAGGGATTTCAACATGGTATCCGAGCGAATGCTTTAAAGGGAAGGCAGATCGCAGATCCATAACCAACAGGCATAAATCGAAGGACGAATTTCAAGAAATAGCTGTACTATAGTTGGGTCAGTCGTCGAGCACTGCGTAGGTATTTTTGATGCAGGTGCATAGATAGCATGGGTATTCAGTTACTTGTCGTGCGATAACATCCGAGTATTCAGATATAGATCGCATTGTAGCAGTGCAGGTATTTGCATACAGGTTGTGCTGAACAATGCGAGTATCAACATATAGGTTGCGCGGTTAGCGTAGATAGCGTGGGTCGAGGCCGTACAGGTCAATACAAGGGCAGTTTCAGTAGCAGGTTATTTCCAACCTCCAGGTCAATTTATCAGGTCTAAGGGATGGCAACAACACCTTTGAGAGTCGAAGATAGATTGGATGGAGCATCCAACTTCCTATTTGGAAGGCAAGAGTGTCTTTGGCGTTAAAGGAGTATGACCTTTGGGAGTTAGTGAACAAAGTAGTTGTTCCATCGACATATTCGACAACTTTGGAAGAACTCATGAGAAGGTGATCAAATCACAGAGGGTACTCTTGGATTCAGTGAAGGATCATCTAATTTCTCACTTATCCGAGAAGAAGACAACCAAAAGGATGTTTGATGCCTTGGTAGATTTATTCCAGAGCACTAACATGAATAGGAAGATGGTCTTAAGGAATAAACTCAGATCGATGTAGATGCCTAGATCTGATAATGTTATCAACTATCTCATGAGGATCACACAGGTGCGTGATCAAATTGCAGCCATAGGGGAGAAAACATGGGACATAGAGCTCGTGAATGTGACATTGAATAGTATTCCCAAGTCTTGGGAACCATTTGTCAAGGGAGTCTACGCTAAGGAAAATCTCCCAGATTGGCAGAGATTTTGGGATGATTGCATCCAGGAAGAGACTCGGGAGGAGTCTAAGAGCAACAAGCAAGGAAGTAGTGAGGAGAACTTGGCCCTTGCCAATAAGACAAGGGAAAAGGAAAGAGTTCTAGCAAGAAGGGTAACAGTGATGGAGGATCATTACATCCAGGGAAGAAGAAGGACTTGAGTAAAATCAAGTATTTCTCATGTCATAAGAATGGACATTATGCATCTCAGTGTCCAAAGAAGAAGAAGGGTAAGGGAAAGAAAGACAACAACATCAGTAGAGACGTAGCTTGATGAGTTTGCAACAAAGTTTGAGAAGGATTACTCACTGGTTTCTTACCTTTCTACCAGCACAACTATGAGGAGTGCGTGGTTCTTGGACAGTGGTGCATCTTGTCACATGACAAAAGCATGGGAGCTATTTAGCAGTCTGACGAAGAGGGACTCAGATGTTCATGTGCAACTTGGTGATGATGCCAAGTATGTAGTGAAGGGAGAGAGAATAGTTACGTTCCAGCTCAAGTTAGGAGGTTCTTTGGATGCCCATGATGTGCTTTACGTACCGAGTTTGAAGAAGAACTTACTCTTAGGCTCAACTATGGAGGATAGGGGTTTTGCCGTTACTTTTTAGAGGGAAAGTACTCATATGTCCAAAGAAATCTAGCCCGGAAAGTGTAGTGGTCGTTGGGGTTAGAGAGGGCACTTTGTACAGTTTGTATGGCAAGCCTATTCAAGTTTCAGTACACGATAGTGACAGCCTATGTGAGTTATGGAACAAGAGGTTGGGACACCTACACTACGAGGCATTGTCGATTCTGAGGGGGATTGTTATAAGTCTTCCAGAGTTCAGTATTGAGCAACAAGGAGTGTGCAGAGGGTGCGCACTTGGAAACAATGCCAAGGCCGCTTTTCCAAGCAGCGAGAGTGGGTCCAAGCGGATCTTGGATCTTATCCAATCAGATGTGAGTGGGCCAATGTCAGTAGCATCAGTATAGGGATTGTCATACTATGTGACGTTTATTGATGATTTTTCCAGGAAAACCTTGATCTTCTTTATGAATACCAAGGATGAGGTCTTCAATCAGTTTCAAGAGTTTAAAGCTCAGGTGGAGAACCAGACAGGGACGAAGATCAAGGTCTTGAGGTCGGATAATGGGGGAGAGTACACCTCCAATGACTTCAAGGATTTCTACAAGGAGGCAGGGATCAAGAGGGAGCTAACAATCTCATACAACCCAACAAAATGGGGTTGCTGAGAGAAAGAATCTGTCCATCATCGGTTCTTCCAGGGTTATGATACATGACTAGGAGTTGCCTATGGTTCTTTGGGCAGAGGCATGTAACACATCGGTATATGTGCAGAACAGGAGTCCTCACAGGATATTGTGGGACAAGACTTTGGAGGAGGCATTCTCAGGGGTGAAGCTAGAGATTGGTCATTTGAGGATCTTTGGTTGTCCAGTCTACATCCATGTGCATGTGGAGAAGAGGACAAAGTTGGAGCCTTGAGGATAGAAGGGTATATTTGTTGGGTACAACAAGACCTCAAAGGCTTATAGGATCTTCATTCCAGCGCAAAGGAAGACAATTGTGAGCAGAGATGTTAAGTTCGAGGAGAACTTGACATCTAGGAGATCTCAGTAGTCATCAACAGTGACAGAGGACAAGGAGCAAAAGGCTCCGAAGAATAAGCAGTAGTCAACAATTCAAACTTCAGGTGGGGAAGAGGAGTTATCCCCTTCCAGTCTTGTCAGGAGACCCAGGTGGCTATTGTAGACATTGAGGGATGCTGGTGAGGCTCCTAGGAGTGCAGTCAGAGAGCGCAGGCCTTTGAAGAAGTTTTCGAACTATATGGTGCTTATAAGTAGCATCATTAATGTTGAGCCTTCCAGTTTTGAAGAAGCAATAGATCAACAGGTATGGTGGGATGTCATTGTAGAGGAGTATACCTCTCTTATGAGGAATGATGTTTGGGACATAGTGTCGAGACTGGAGGGGAAGTCAGTTGTGAGTTCTAGGTGGCTCCACAAGATCAAGCATTGCAGATGGTACATCGAGAAGTTCAAAGCGAGGTTTGTGGCAAGAGGGTTCTCCCAGAAAGAGGGAGTGGAATACGAGGAGACATTTTCTTTGGTCGCCAGGTATGCTTCTATTCGAGATGTTATTTCTATTGCTTCAGTTATGAGGTGGAGGATACATTGGATGGATGTGAAAACCTCTTTCCTCAACAGGATCATTGAGGAGGAAGTATACATAGATAAATATCATGGCTTTGAGGTACATGGGAGGGAGTCTCATGTGTGTAGGCTTATGAAAACCTTGTATGGACTCAAACATGCACCTAGGGAGTGGTATTCCAGGATTGATAGATACTTGCAATGTATGGGCTTTACCATAGTTTTAAAAATCGGTCGAACCGGAACCGGAACCGACCAGTTTGATTGGTTTGATGGTCGACCGGTTCGAAAAGGCCAATAAACTGAATCAGTCGGTTCGATCCAAACCGACTGTAGCGGACCCACAAACCTCAAAAATTATATATTTTTTCATTTAAACCTAAAACCTAAGATATTAAACCCTAATTCTAATCTATAAGATACTCTCACTCCCCTCTAAGTGCCTCACACCTCTCTCATTGAGCATTTGGGAGCATTTGGGATGATCTAGTCTTAAATGGTTAAATGATCTAGTCTTCGTGCAGTACAAGCTCCGGCTAAGGCGCAACCAATTGTTGAACAAAAGACCCGATTCAGATCCCATTGTGTTGGATGATATTGATCGAACTTTAGATTGGGTAGTGGAGACTCACCCACCAGAGTTTGATACTGACTATGATTTGGAGGTGGATGAGGCAGGGTAGATTCAGATGGATGCAGATCCACTATTAGGGCCCTACGGTCCGATTCCAGAGTCAGACATGGTAGGCCCTAGTGGAACTGCAGGCATGCGTAGCCGTATACCTTGCGTGCCTCGTCGTACTCGTACTACTACAACTAGTGTAGCTTCAGAGCCTACAATCACAAATGTACTACTACAGATGATGATGAGTTTGAGGCCGAGTTTGAGTTCGAGTCATAGACAGATGATGATGTCGAGGGCGAGGATGCTCATGCCATTTCTACTTCTGGCAGTAGTGATGATCGATCATTGATCATGTTGATCAATGAGATAGTGACTTGTAGTCTTAACTCGTCTTAGTATGTTATTTGTTGTTGTAGAGGCCATTTAGAGCCTCCTTGATTATGTATTTATGTTCCGATCTCTAGATATGTATTGCACTTGGTGCCATTTTGATATATTCAAGAGCATACTTTGGATATGTTGTCTATAATTGTCTCTAATGCTTTGAAAACATGATTTAAAATCTTAAAAATATATTTTTTTCGTTAAAATTTAAATATTTTATATATTTTTTAAAAAACATGTTCATTGAAACTGGTTCAACCGGTTCATTACTGGTTCCGGTTCCGGTTGGACCCTCGACCGACTTTGGTTTTTAAAACTATGGGCTTTACCAAGAGTGAGGCGTATCCTAACTTGTACTTCATACTTGTTGGGGCAGATCCACTCATCTTGGTTATGTACGTAGACGATTTGTTTCTCATAGGTGCAAAGGATCTTATTGCAGGGTGCAAAGTAGATTTAGCTAGTGAGTTCGAGATGGACATTGGCTTGATGCATTATTTCTTGGGATTAGAGGTATGACATGAATCGGGTGAGATCTTCCTTGGTCAAGGGAAGTATGTAGTAGAGATCTTGAGGAGATTTAGGATGGAGGATTGTAGATCGATGGCTAGATCTATGGTTACCAATCTGAAGAAGGTGATCACTTCAGATTCAGAGTTGGTGGATCCCAAGATATACATGCAGTTGATAGGGTCTTTGATGTATTTGGTCAACAACAAGCCAAATATTTGTTTTGTTGTGAACACCTTGAGTCGGTTCACGGTGGAGCCAAGGCAGGTGCATTGGATTGTAGCGAAACATGTGCTCGGGTACTTGAGAGGTACAGTGGAGTATGGATTGAGGTATCTTGGAGGAGATGGAGTGGAGTTGCAGGGATGCTCAGACTCAAATTGGGTAGGGAGTGAAGTAGACAGAAAGAGCACCTCGGGGTGCTGCTTCAGCTTGGGATCAACAATGATTACTTGGTTTAGTAGGAAGCAGACTTCTGCAACACTCAATTCAGCATAGGCAAAGTATATGATAGCAAGTATGGCTAGCTGTGAAGCTATTTGGCTTTGTAAATTGCTTATAGGTTTATTTGATCAGGAGTTGGAGCCTACGGTGATATACTGCGATAATCAAAGTTGTATCAAACTCACGGAGAATCCAGTATTCCATGACACGTCCAAGCATATTGAGATCATATACCACTTCATCTAGGATAGGAACCAGAAAGGAGCAATGAAGCTTCAGTATATTTCCACAGATGAATAGGTTGCAGATAGTCTAACCAAACCCTTAGAGAAAGGGAAGTTTGTGTTTTTCAGAGACAGACTTGGAGTGGTGCAAAATACCTTCCTCGCTAAGAGGGAGTGTTGATGTTAGTGGTAGCATCAAACATGTATTTCCGCATAGGCTTGGTGTCTAGCATGCAGAAGTCATCCAAAGCCTTCTATCTTGGTAACTTTACTTTAATTAGCATTAGTGAATTAAATAATAGTTGTTGATCTCAAGTGAGGTGAGAAGTAATCTCAATCGTCAATCACTTTGGATTTTAGGGTTAATTCATAACTCAATCTTATAAAAGCAAGGCTAGGGTGAAGGAGGAAGACACATGAGACTTTAATTTGTCAGATTGATCGAGAGAGATTGATTTGAAACAGAGAGAGTTGGATCACAAAGGACTGTGATTCAAGGAGATCTTGGATAGGTGGAGAAGGACTTCCATCTAGAGATCTAGGCCAAAGGAAGAGAGAGTACATTCGTACAATAGAAGGATCAACGTCGCAGAACAATGCAGGGTTTCTAAAACAATCGCACAGTCAGTGCGACTTTCATCTTTACAGTCGCACAGATAGCGCAGGACAACGCGGATATTAACGTAACAATCGTGTTGTTGTTGTACAGGATTGTACAACAGGTTTGGCAACGGATCAAGCCAGTCAGGTTTTTGATGTACTTTGTCTCTTTTCTCTTTGGGCCATTTTCCCAGAAAGCGAGCCCTTGTAAGCCTTAAAGTTATTTGAATGATAAGCTTAGTTGATGGAAAGAATATCTTTGTGTATTGTGCATGAGATTTTCAGTTTCCCGTTTGCTTCTGCTATCTTTATTTGAGTTGAATTTTCTAGCAGTGTATGTTTGTTTTGTGAGTTGTTAATCTGATTTGCAATAAGAAAATCACTAAATAACAAAGTACCTAGGTGTCAGAGTAAGGGATTTCAACAGTGTTGTAGGTGTCCCATTCTCTTGTGCCATAACTCGCACAAGTTGTCATTGTTATGAACTAGGGCTTGAACAAGTTCACCCTGCAACTTGTAAAGATTACCCTTTTTAACCCCAATTGCCTAAGTTGTATCTAGGCTAGATTCCTTCGACCCAATGAGAACTTGTTAGTTCTTGAACTCCATAGCATAGACCTTATTCTCCATCACTGAAACTAAAAGCTTGGAACAAACAAAACATCATCAAAGTCAAAAGAGTTACGTGATTGGAGTTGGAAGGGAATGGTACCAACTCTTGCTACTAGGTACTTGGCATCATCACCAAGCTCAACCTGAACTCTTGAGTCCTGCTTTGTTAGACTAGAAAACAACTGGCAGGCTAATGTCATATGATTAAATGCCCCACTGCCCACATACCACGTATTCCTTGGAACCGTGTTGGTAGAAAGGCAGGATACCATTGATAAATCTTTCTCAATCGTGGAAGTAATCTCGTTCATTTGAGTTTCTGCAAACACTGCTACCTACTTATGTTGCTGCTTGATTTTCCCCTTCTTCTTATCTTGACATTATGATGCATAATGCCCATGCTTATGAAAAATGAAGCACCTGACTTTACTCAAGTCCTTCCCTGATTGTGAGGCTAACTCCTCATTTTTCCCTTACCCTTACTGGGTTGTTTACCTCTACCATTATTTGTCTGACCAAATAGGGCTAGGTTCTTCTCACCACCTTTTTTGCTGGATTTTGAACCCATTCGAGTCTCCTCTTGGATACAGTCATCCCACAACCTTTTGAAGTTAGGAAGGTTCTCACGAGCACAAATACCTTTGACAAATGGTTCCTATGAAATTGGTAGTCCATTCAATGCCATGTTCACTAGCTCTGAATTTGCAATCTTCTCCCCAACTATTGCAAGTTGATCACGAATCTGTGTGAGCTTCATGAGGTAACTGGTGACTGAGTCTGATTTGGTCATCTCTATGGCTCTAAGTTTGTTTTGCAACATCATCTTCCTATTTATGTTCTCACTTTGGTAGAGGCCAACCAGGCCATCGAATGTCTCCTTTGCAGTCTTCTTCTTAGATATATGAGGAATCAAATGATCTTTTATGGCGTCCATGATCATCCTCTTAGCTATCACTTACTTCTTCTTGTGAGTTGCCAATAGTTGTAGATCCATAGGTTTTTCCACAACATCTTTGACAATGCTCTAGAGATATTTCTCTTCCAACAAGAGTGTAACCCCGACTTTCCAAGATAAGAAATTTGAGGCACCATCCAATTTGTCCTTGAATTTGAGGTAAGCTGATTCCATCTCTGAGATCTACTCAACAAACTCCCAGATCTGAAAATCAGTTTTAAAAATATTTAAACTCTTGAATCGCTGGTCCTTGTTTCCAACGATTGATCTACTGTTGCAAACCCTTGAGAATCTCAATCAGAGAGAAGCTCTGATACCATGTAGGAATTTCCAGCCCTAGGTGATTGTTGTCCTTATGATATCAACTAAACAAATAAATTGCTAAATTTAATTAACGTAGAAATTAATTTCAGACCATAGCATCAATCACACAATAACTGGAAAAGTAAATAGTGGAAGCATAAAATAGTTTCACACATACATGTAATTTCTCCTTCAAATAAGCTTTTCATTCCTTATTCAAAGCTTACAAGGAAACCTCCATATTCTGCCAAACTAGTAGTTGCACGAATATTCAAAATCACCTCAGAAACAGATTTGCACAATAACTAATAAGAAACAACCTACAAGGAAGACTGTACAACTTGTTGCATGATTCAGTACAATTGCATAGATCTATGGTATGGCTTCATACAATTGTATAGATCTGTTTTATGGCTCCAAATGACTATATGAATTTGCTGTAGGGATCCGTATGACTATACAGATATGTTGTATGGTTATTGTACAACCTACTCCTTCCTTCTGTCTTGGCTCCTCTCTTGCTCTTGAGCTCTATTGAACTTGTTGTTGTCCCTGTCCAACAAAAAATTGTGTCAGAACTCTCTATCTTGACTAGTTTTTATACTTTTAGGTGAAACCCTAATCTACCGAAACCTTAATCTCTTGGTGAGATGTGCGGTTGAGATTAATCCTAGTCTAATTCATTAATGCATGAAATATGCTTTATTAGACTCAATAGCTAAATATAAGACTTTTCACTTTTTCCTAGAGTGAATTAGAGAATAGAGTTACTTTTCGTAATATCTCGAACCACTTCTAGCATGTTCACATTGAACCTCTTGTCTGAGCTATATTTCTCAACAAAGCAAGAGGGAAAATTGTAGAAAAGAGAGTAGGGCCATCTTTGACCTTATCAATCATTAATAACAAAGCATGATAATGTCCTCTGGGGAGTGCCTGAGGCTGAGAGGGCCTGGCTGGGTGATCTTGGGAGTGGTTAGTCAAATCTCTTGTAACATTGAGGAAAAACAGAAATATCTACTGATGGGCATATGGTTGCTTGTTCTACACTAGAAGTTCACATGTGGAAGTGGATTTGCATGTTGAGTGCCAAAGGAGAGGTGGTTGGTATRACATAATTTGAGGAACRCGGGAGATTCTRCATCAAAATGGACCAAAAAATGGAGTCTTTTGGGGTTATTTCTTCCACTAAATCCTTCTCTAAATAGGCCCTGGTGTTCCCTTCTCTCCCTAAAATTCCCTTGGCTTGAGCCAATGGTATTACTTTGTTGCTATAGGGGCCGTATCACTTCCAAATTATTCCCCTTATTTGAGGTCCACGAGCGGGTGTAGTTGCCCCTAATATCTATCAAACACGCTACAGTAAGAGGCATAGCCTCAAACAACCTATGCTTTTCAAGTAACAAAATTATGTAGCAATAATAACTCATAACTAGAATTATACACATGAACATCTTTATTTTTATTTTAAACATGCACTATATATGCCTATTACCACTTATTTGCACAATTGTTTTCCCACTTGGAGAACTTCATCATCACCAACAATGTGTATCCCTCAATCATTAATGCCCAAAGTCCAACCCTCGAGTCACTATCTAGCCAGATTTTTCCAAGCAAAATGCACTTGAATGGTTGGGTAGTAGAGATACAGCTTTGACTGTTAAACAGGGGGGGCCTAACCACAGTTAAAAGTTTTGCATACAACCACTTAGGTCAAGTACATATTATTTTTTACAGGTAAAATGAGCAAGAAGATGCCAAACTAAACCAACCAAGGTGGTGTAGGCATGAATATAACTCACAAACACACATGCACACACATATTGCATAAGAAATAGTGATATA
>JASDQU010305824.1:34972-47042 GCA_032191745.1 Picea mariana | reverse complement strand
GAAATAAATGGTTTTGGAGAACTTCGACAAATAAGTGGACAGGGTCACAACAAGTATCGATTCCACAACGACAGACTCAAAATACTCATGAAGGGAATTGTAGGAATTGATTGTGTGCCAAAAAGGAACACGATGGGGCATGCACAAGACTGGAACCACCTAATTAGAAACCACCGAACCCTATTCTCACAAGCCTAATGTGGGATTCACACAAGCATAACCACTAGAATAGACAAGGAGAGGACACAAGGGCATGAACTAGATTGCCATAACCCCTGAAACAAGATTTTGTAAATTACTAACACTAAGTTGGGCGAAAGAGCTAGAGTTTACCTTCGATAGAGGCCTTATTCCCTTCTTCAAAGTTGCCCGTGCAATGTTAACAACCACTTCTAAATTTGCGCACAGGTCACCAATGCTCAGATTCGGCTCGAAGCTTCAAATCCAAGCCTAAGACCACAAGTTAAGGCAATTGTGTCCTCGACAACTGCTAAAAATTCCTTAAAAACAATTTAGGGGCAAGGGTAGAGGGGACTTTTTTTATAGCAATAGGGAGGAGCCCCAACCAAAATGGTGGAAAAGTGCTAGAGTTACATGGCTCCAAGTTTCACAAATTCACAAAATGATTTCCATATGTTCACCAAGTTGCAAACTAAATTCAACACGTACGTCTTGACAGTTCGATGCAAATTGATAGCCATGAGCAAGGAATTCATGGTGTGTTGATCACTCTTTTAATGCACGAGGGGTGATGGTGATGGTGATATGTTTATACTAAATCCTAGGCAATATCAAGCTTGTTAAAGGCACCATCACATCAAAGCATCACGTTAAGGTCTGGTGTGCCTATGAATGTATCCAAAGGCCTTAGGGGTCAAGACTTAGGATAGGGCTACCAGGTCATCGAATGGGCATAATGGATTCATGACTTTAGACAACAAAGGATGCCCACACCAATACAATATCAATAAGATCCCTAGCCATCAACATCTGAGATTTGCCCGAAGGTGCTAACGATAAGAGAGGTAAGTACAAACCTTTCCATGGGACGTTGAATTAGGCATGTTCACAAGACCAAACCCAATGAAGTTGCTCAGAGAACCCTTTAAATTTTTATTTCCAATTATTAGTGTCATGCTTATGCTTACAATAGTCAAAGGCCCAACCTGTGATAGTGTAAAGCTGCCAACCTACCAGGGTACTTCATATGCAAGAATTAAACATGAGCAACGACACAACCACTGAGTCTTTCAAAGTAACAAATTTCAACATTTCATCATAATAGTTAAAGCACCATATTGAGACCATAGCCAAAATAAGTGACATTAAATGGAGGAACTAGATTTCAAATCATTTATGAGTGAAACTACCATTACATGTATGCCAAAATAAAACCAACAAGATCATGCAGAGTGGAGTTCACACATGGGGAATTTGTCCCATATCATCTCATCAAGCATGACAAAAGCAAACACATGATACCGTAAAACATCAAAATACCTCCAACTTTCCAACAAAGAGTTGTTATAATCATTAATTGTTACTAGTCGAATGCATCATGAATCATGCCCATCTATTCAACTTGCCAACATTTCCATATTTCTAGAAAATACTCATAACAATAGACAATGTTGAGCAAAAGACCTTATGCTAGGCTAGCAAAGAGACCAACTAACTCAAGGAAGGGAAGGTCATAGGATGGGGGATCATCAATTTGTACCCATGCAAGTAGCTATCATTGGGGGATGTTCCCTTTAGATTTAATGGCAAAGAAATGCACCAAGCAGTTTAGGTTCATTGATCACTTTAGGGATCAACATGTTCCTCATGACATCATTCAAGTTGAGTTTGGTGCACATCCTTTGTGCCTCAAGAGTATTTTTAGATTGGTCTCCATGTTTCTCAAATTACGATCGCTAGGTGGGTCCGCTTTTGAATGAATGGCATACCCTTCCTAGTACTTTGCTCCTTAGAGGAGATTGCTTTTGTTTCGGCAGCCCCCACCCCCCTGGACAACAATTATCTCAAAGTAGACAGCACTCTGATGACACGTGCCTCACTCGAAAGAGCAGAAAGGTTCACACATTGGTAATTGTGTCATGAATTGAAGAAGATAAATATTAAGATACACTATTTTTAACATCAGTTCTAAGTTAGGGGTTTAGAAGTTGCAAATTAGGGAACATGTTCTATTGTGAAAGGCCTGAGTTTCATGCCAATTATTTGGTTGCACACACATATATAGTATAATTTTTGTTCGTCAAAGGAATGAGAGAAAGTTCTCGAGTTTATTGAGTTTATTTATGGAAGTGTCTCATCATTCTTAAAACAAATGTCAGAGCTGAATACAGTGTGTGCATGCCTTCTACACTGGGATGTTATCTACCCCAATTAACAATGGGATTAGCTTTGAGCAGTTATATCAGGTTGGTTGCATCTCAAAAAGGACTTATAAATTTTTTGTTAGTGTCTAGGGATCCTTTGTCAGGTAGAAATATCATTGTGTCTAGAATGAGATGCAAAGATAAAAAATATTTCTAATTTATAACTATCTTTTTTCTATGCAGGTACATTGCGGCTTTATCCAAAATGGTGGTGCAGATATGGATGCAGTAGACAGTGAATATGTCAAGAAATGTAAATATGTTGTTGCTTCTGGTATCTTTGATGGCTACGATACACCCCATCAGCCTTCCAACATAAGTGCTCGCTCCAAAAATCTCTTCTGCTTTCTAATGGTAGTGGATGAGAAAACYCTTAGCTATATAAGAAAAAYTGGAAAAATAATGGAGGATAGTAGTGGAGGACGATGGGTTGGTGTATGGCGTCTCATATTATTACGGAATCCGCCTTATGATGAACCTAGAAGAAATGGAAAAGTCCCMAAAATATTAACACACAGGCTGTTTCCAGATGCTCAATACAGCATTTGGATCGATGGTAAGATGGAGCTTATTGTGGATCCCTTGCTTWTACTTGAAAGGTGAGTGACGTTGCAAAAATTATTCCATCTYATGGGAGTTTGAAAGTTTGGTATCTTGTGATTTGACCTAGCTAAGAAACTTGTGTTTTTTTTCTGCAAATCCCAGATTCAAAGTTCAAACCTTTCATCCAAGTTGAAAAGAACCACCTTCATGCATAATAAACTTACAATTTTTCTCAATAACTACTGCTTCAATTAAATTAACAAAAAAATCAGTGTCACTACCTGGTGTCACCTCTTTATTCTTAGGTAATTTAACAATTCCGGTAATATCAGCAGTAAAAACAAAAAACCGAGGTTGACCATTTTGGAGAAATTATTCTCACCTCTTTAAAATGTAACCATGAGCCTTAAACTCATTTTGCCAAGTAATAGTTTCAGGAACCGCTAAAAGGCTTGGTAATCTTTATTATTCCATGATCTCAAATTGGTCTGTAATAATAGCTTGGATGATTTAGTAAATTAGTTGTGCATCAAATCCCTCAAAACAAAATGGTATGTCATGACATGGTTTTAGGGAGCTGTATTATTACATATCAGCATGCGTTCTTGTACTTTTTAAATATTTTATCCTTTAAACATTCTACAGATAGTGTTCTCCTTCCAGGTACTTATGGAGACGGGGACATAAATTTGCAATTGCACAGCATAAGCATCATCGAAGTATTTATGAAGAAGCAGATGCTAACAAACGAAGGAAGCGGTATGCAAGACCATTAATTGATTTGCACATGAAAATATATCGTTATGAAGGAATGGAACCTTGGAGCAAGAAGAAACCTACACCAAGCGGTAAGTCTTCATGTTGCTTTCTGATAAATTTTAAAATTCGGAGTACTTATTTTGGTAGTCGAGACAATAAAAAACTGAAATATAAAAGTATTTGCAGATGTCCCAGAGGGTGCAATCATTATTCGGGAGCATACTCCTTTGACCAATTTGTTTTGCTGCTTGTGGTTCAATGAAGTTAACCTGTTGACACCACGAGATCAGCTTAGTTTTGGCTATATTGTATATAGGTTGAATGGATCGTTTCCATTCTTTATGTTCCCCAACTGTGAGTATAATTCATTATTCATCTTACATAAACACACCCGTGAGCACTCGTCTAAAATTGAATGGGTGAAGTCAACAGACGAGTTTAAAGGCAATGGCAGTGTGATGAAAGAAAGTAGGGGAGGCTTGGGTCTTTGGACGCCATATCCTGCTAATTTGGATCTTGTAGAAATTCCTTCAGTATGAAACATTTTCTCAGTGCCAAAGAATGACTGGCACTGCATTTTTGGCATTCATATAAGTTCTGGATTCTTTGTTGGTATTCTCCTGGTATTTGRGGTTGTTGAGAATTCTCAAYTAGGCAAAGTCTGTAATGGTTATGGGCAGGGCTGAGGTTTATCTTWATTTAATTGATTGATTTAATCTTTTTTCATAAATAATTTATGTTTCCACACCTAATTTAGGAGTGGGAAAATAAATCTGTTTCTCTGACAGCATTTACGTGTCCATTTTAGTATTAGTTTATGTRTTACCTATATACTTTACATTTGAGCACAACATTGCTCTTATAAATCAGTTAGTCAAAGTAAAATACTTTCTCCAACGTAAATCAAATTAAGCATCAGTAAATTAAAAAAAAAAAAAAGATTAAGAGGCACTTAAGAACGCTAAAAATTGCACATTTGCTCAATTTTCTTAAAAATAGATTACCAGGCACTTAAGAATGCTAAAAAATGTACATTTGCCCAAGGTTTTCTGACCTAAAAATAATCTTTTCAAAGGTTGAAAATTTCATTTTAGAACTTGCGACTTATCAGAGAATGAGAAATGGTCATATGTTAAGGTGGCCAGAAAAGATCCCAAGATACTCTTCTAAGTCCTCTATGGAACCCTTCTTTATGTTGTACTAGAAGTAGCCAATGGCCATATCAGTATCAACTGAAATGAAGTTTGGTAACCTGGTAAATCTGAACCATTGATTTTCTAGAAGTTATTTTGGGTTTTGAATTTTAAACTAACCTTAACAGTTGTACAAATGTTTAAATGCTCACCTTATGGTAGTGAGTACTGTTTTTTTCTTAAAGAAGGATTTGTATTAAAAATGGCTGAGAAACACAGAAAAAACTCGGCATTATATCCCTGTCGTTGATTACTTGTTGAAACTGTAAAACTTCGAAGGAAAACCTCATGGAAAAACTCAAGGAATGCTTCTCTACATTCATGGATGGCATTCCTGGTAAACCCGTCAATGTAGACCCATGCAACTCACCCAAAAGGATTCAAACTGTGAACCTTCAGGCATGGAACTAGCGAAATGCCCAGCARCATTGATGACAAATGRTTGAACTAATCCCTTGGGCTTGGAAAACTTAAACCTAACATCTAACACCTTGTATATATTATATAAAACCAGGCAATTAAACATAGTATTAAAATTTTAAAACTGCAACAGCATAAACCGAGAGAGTTGGCAGCCCACTGTCAATTCCAGAGACAAAATAAACAGATGTGTGAAAGCATAATGAGAACACTGCTGTCATGAATCAGACTAAGAAGGTCAAGCTTCAGAACTTAGAAGTGCATCATTTCCACATAAGGGAAGGATCTCCTCATCATTTCCATTCATTACATCCTTCAACAAGGAGATGTCAAACTCTACATGGCTGAGTACACTTGTAAAATCAGCCTACCAAGCCTTCTTCTCTACTATCGTCTCACACAGTTCAGTTTGAACTAAATTACCCAATGATGTAATCTTTCGATTAGCGAGCCAGACCACCACCTTATACCCATCACAGAGAATGTGAGAAATGGTGAGCCCATTGTCTTGAAAGTTTTTTTTGAATCCATTCAAATTTGCTATTGATTAACCAGTTCATGCTCTTTGCCTTGTTAGAGATGATGCCATCGATGAGTTTATAATCTTGTTAGAATTCTACCGATTGATATTTTAGAGAGGCTTTAATACCTTCTATGATTGCATTCAACTCAGCCTGGTTGTTTGTTTTCATCATGCCATCTATATACTCCACTTCCTTAGCTTCCTGGATTGCCCTTGGAGGTGCCATCAAAGTTCAATTTATACTTCTTTCCTACTAGTGAGAATCTTGTAGCCATAGCCATTCTAGTCTGAAATAGCTGTCCCTTAACATAAGTGTAGTGAGTAGTGATTTTTTTTAATTTAGCAAAGCTTGAGGCTTAAATTTAACTACATGTTTATTAGGTACCCGTGTTCCCCTGGTGGCTTGAGAGGTTTACACTGCCTGTTTATGATTTTTCAATCATCACATTCTAGCCATGTACAATTTTGTTCATAGCACTCTTGGTGTTTCCTGGCATTCTCCAAATTACCTTTGAAAATATCCAACAAAGTAACTCAAGGTGGGGGAGGGTGAATGGTAGAAGTTCATTAATCCACCTTTGCATGTTGTGAAGAGAGGGATGACTTCTAATATTGAAGAAAAGGCCGAGGGCAATTTTGGAGGGCATGGGGCTTCTTATGTTGGGATTGACTTCGCAAGTTTGTGAATTTTTGAAGGTTTATATTGACTATAATCATGTTTATTTTTGAACGATTGTGATCACTCGTAAGTCTTGTTCTCTTGCAATGTGAAAATATCATTTGTATAGTCTTCATTGGGTGACAACCCATTCAATGGTCTTGGGTTCATTCTTGCAGAGTGACATAGGCCTTGGCTACTAATGAAATAACGTTATGATGTATAGCCACAGGATAACCTAATCTAGAAAGATGTCGGGGCAATTTTAATGTTAGTTATTTAAAGATGTTAGTGACATAGGCCTTGGCCACTAATGAATAGCGTTATGATGTATAGCCACAAGATAACCTAATCTAGAAAGATGTGGGGGCAATTTTAATGTTGGTTATTTAAAGATGTTGTTAGGTGAGTTCTTGATATTCACGTGGATAAAACCTCCACACAAGCATTGTTCTATCTCCAAATGCACAATTGATTGTTGGGAGCAAAGAGGCACATATGACTGCCATCATGTGAGTGCCTAATTTCTCATATTGTGTGCTTTAACAATTCTAATATTTTGCTCATCTGTAGGTTGTTGAGTTTGAAAGTATGCTTCAAGACTTAATCATGCATTTATATTTTTAGCATTTAAGGTCCTAACGTGATGTCTAATTTGAAAGTGGCTGTAAAGGAACTATAATAATAACTTGTTATCTAAGAAGTAGATTTTCACAATTGCTCATAATTATGGAAGAAAATTTAACAAGTAAATCATGTGTGTTTTTGAACATTTCAAAATATATACACATTTTACATCCAAAAGTTTCTTCCATAATAGTTTGTTTTGTCATTGGTTATGAAACAAATTCATCGTAGTTAGAATTGTTGGTCAAATAGCAGTTGAAACTGAGTTCTTATGCCAACATATGTAGAGATCTTTTTGAGTTGGACAATATAATGCGTCCTTCCTCATTACAAGTACTCAAATGTCTAGACTCATGTGCCATAATTTTATTCTGTATATTTAAAAATATATAGGAGATGGGAATATGTTTCCTTCATGCTTCACAACTATATTTACCCTTTTCATAATATTTTGGGAAAATTTGGAGGTAAAACCTAAAGTGGAAGGTCTAGATTAGAAGTAAATGTTAATTTCCAAAAGTGTCCTCAGACACGTAATTCTATTGATCAGAGAAAAAATGATTACATAGTGGGTGAGAGGCAAAGCATATATATAACCTCTCAAGCCTTATCTCAATATGGCATGTGTCGTTGACCAACAACTCAAGGATAATCACTATGACAAGGATGTGACAAGACCAACCTCTCTTAGGAAATACACAACTTCTAGAATGACTATTATTCTAGGAAAGATACCTATCTAAATAAACTTTAGGATTATTAGGTTAACATTCCCCCCTTTAATCTCGATGTTTATTTTTATAAATGTCAAGTTCATCTCTAAACTTGGTGAATTTTATTTTTCCTAATGGCTTGGTGAAAATATATCAAGTTTGATGTTTAGATGGACAATATTTTGGCTTAATGATGTCGTTGTTGATGAGTGTTCTAATGAAGTAATACCTGGTGTTGGTATGTTTGGTCTTGTTATGAAAAACTGAATTCTTGGTCATTTTTATTGCTAACTAATTGTCAATGAATAGAGTAGTTGGTGTTTTCTTAATAGCACCAAGATCCTACAAAATTTTACGTAGCCAAACAATTTCACATGTTGCTTCCCAAGATGAAATGCATCCTGCCTTTGC
This sequence comes from Picea mariana, assembly GCA_032191745.1. Lineage (NCBI taxonomy): Eukaryota > Viridiplantae > Streptophyta > Pinopsida > Pinales > Pinaceae > Picea > Picea mariana. Next base: position 38,811 of record JASDQU010305824.1, on the reverse strand, counting down.
TGAAGAATTTGCCACTGTAGCTTGCTTTTTACAATTAAAAGACACTGTTGTTGAACCCATATTCATTAATTAACCTAATGTTGATGTTACATCATCGATATCTCCTACAAAATATGCATTTGAATATGCAACAAGTGTAAAGTTGTTTCCTTATAGAAAAGCCCAAAATCTTTCGTTCCTTGAATATACCTGAGGACCATTTTTGCTGCATTCCAGTGACACTCTCTAGGTTCCTACATGAATCTAGAAAGTTTATCAATTGCGTATGTCAAATATGGACGAGTATTTGTCAAATAAATGAGGCTTCCAATCAATTGTCTATAGATAGTACTGTTCACCAATTCTCCCCTTTCAAATTTTGAAAGTTTTTAAGTTTTGCTCCATAGGAGTAAAAGAGAGCTTACGATCCTCCATGTCAAGTTTCTTTAACAAATCTGTAGCATACTTGGTTTGATTAAGGAAGATTTGATTACGTTGTTGTGAAACTTCCACTCCAAGATAGTATTGAAGTGGCATGAAGGATATATTTGACTAGGGTTTGAAGCTATGTTTGGGGTATGAAGTAAGGAGAGGCGCTCGAGCATGAAAGTTAAGGGTATGATGAAGTTGGGAAATGCATGAAGTATGGAGCATGCAGGTGAAGTTAGAAGTACTCTATGTATGTAGATATTAGATTGCTACCTATACATGTCTTAGTGAGTTGGTGTTCACCTGAAGAGATTGGTGTTTCGAGTAGGTTTGGTGCCTACACAATATCTTGTTGAGTTGGTACTCAACTGAAGAGATTGGTGTCTCTAATAAGTTGGTGCCTACAAGCTTTTATAAAGATAAGTTTTTGTGGTTTTCTCCCACAAGGGTTTCCATATTAAACTCTATGTATTGTGATTTGAGTTTACATGCATTTTCTATCTTAAAGTTAATGAATTATTGATGAATGTTCATTTAAAGTAAAAAGTATCTTATATTGATTCACTCCCCCCTCTTAGTATACACATAAGTTCAACAGAAGAATCATCATCAGAGTAAGAGTTATCTAACTCCTGAACATTCATGTTGGGGGCTAAGTATTTTTCAATCCAATTTGGTTTTCTTCGATGATCGTTTTTTCTTGAGCTTCCTTTTTCTCAAAGTGACTAAGGAGATTATCAATCTCTCTAGTTGTTTGATTTTCTGTCTCATCAAATACTACATCACGTCTGATAATGAATTTTCCATTGGATAACAACTTATAACCTTTCTTTTCATCTGAATAACCAATAAGAATGCATTTCATACTACAATTTTCCAACTTAATCATTTTTTCCTTAGGAATTAAGGCATGACAAGTGGAGCCAAAGACTTTAAGATGAGAAGGCTTAGTACAATACCAAGTTTCATATGGAGTAATTCCATCTAAGGATGATATAATTGATTGATTCCTTAGATATACTGTTGTATAAAATTTTTCATCCCAATATTTCGTGCCTAACCCTTTGAAATGCAACATTGATCTTAGAATTCCCATTAGAGTTCTGTTCATTCTTTATGTGACTCCATTCTGTTGTGGAGTATAAGAGTTTGTCAACTTCATTTTTATTAATTTTCTCTTGCAATAATCATTGAATTTGTTTGAAGTGAATTCTCTCCCATTCTTTGTTCTTAGTGTGACATTATTTTTCTCGGTGGCATTTTCAACTAAGCGTTGAAATTGTATGAATTTGTTAAAGGCTTCTGATTTGTTTTTCCCAAAATATACTCAAGTAATCCTTGTAAAGTCATTAATGAAAAGAATGAAGAATTTGCATTCACTAAAAGAAGATTCCATAGGACCACAAATGCCACTATGGATTAGTTACAAAAATCTGTTTACTCGTTAAGTACTTGTGAGGAAAGAATCCCTCTTTTGTTTTCCAATGATATGAGCTTCACACTTACCGATTTCCTTTTTGAAAGTAGGAAATCCTTTCACCATTTCATTTGCTTTAAGTTTACCGAGGCTTTCAAAATTCAAATGGTCAAAGTTGTAATGCCATAATATTAAGGAGCTAGGAGATAAATCCACCGATTCTTCAAAATCTCGGTTTGAGGAATGATTGTACCTTGTAGCTTCAACAGTTTTCTATCTTCATAGTAATTCATTATTGTTTTGAATTTTTTTTTGATTAAATTAACTCTGACCCAACAATCTTCCATGATGATCTGATGGCCTCATTGTCTAATGAGCACCAAGGATAACAAATTCTTTTTAAAATTTGGAAACATACCAAACATTGGAAAGTAATACTTTTCCAATTCCTAGAAGAGAAAAGTAAACAAATCATTTTCCTTGAGGTGTATGAGTTGTGTCATCTGCTAGGTAAATCAGAGTTAATTCCATATCATGATATGTCCAAAAGTAATATTTCTATACCACATATGGTGAGTATCCCCTATATCTACTATCCAATCATTTTCATAATATTTTCTCATCAATTTATTGGTGGCAACCGAATCTGCAAAGTCAATTTCCCGATTTGCTATCAATAGATATTCATAATCATCTTCTTGATTTTCTGCATATTGGGTTGAAGTTGAAGCATTAGACTTTGAATGTTGTTTGAAAGTTTGTCTATCCTTGGGAAAATTCTCATTTCGTGTTCTGTGCTCTTTTGCAACATGCCCAACATGAAGACATACTTGCACTTGACTTGAGACATGTCTTCACCTCTTTGAGCTTGTGATCTTCTAAAGTATTGTTGATTTCTTCCTCTCCCTTGGCTTCTACCACAACCTTGACCATAGTTTGGATTTATTGATTCATTGAATCTTCATCTTTCTCTAAAATTTTCATTGTATGATATGTTCCTCTTGTATTTTCAATGTAATTACCTCTTCCACTTGTACTTTCATTGTAAGTACCTCTTCCTCTTGTGCTGACATTGTATGCCCCTCTTCCTCTTGAGCTTTCTCCTTTTTCTTGAGTTGGTAAAGAGAAGTTCTCCCCCCGAGTTCTTTTAACCAAATGTCTTGTCATGTTGAACCAACAAATCACCAAGGGAATCGAAATTTTGATTCTCCAATTTACCATCAATTTGTAATGTTTCCAAAAAATGTTTATAAGAAGGTGGTAGTCCACTAATCAAGATTGAGGTCATAAGACTTTCTTCCACATCTTTAATTCCACATTTTATTAATTCCAATATGAGATTTTTCAAACGTGATATGTACTCCATAACATCTTCCCCTTCAACCAATTTTTGGTCAAACAATTTAGTATGAAACTCAACTTGTTTTGACTAAGATTGAATATCAAACATTTTTTTAAAAAATTTCCATGCATTCCAAGCATTATTTTCTTTTTCAACGTGTATACACATTTTATCTGCTACAAAGAATCTCAAAAGTGCAAGTGCCTTTTCATCTTTTAATTCTCATTTTGCAAGTTCTCAAACATCAGTTGAAAAATGTTGTCGCCTTATACACACCTGAGAGACATGGAAGAAATCTTTAATCCACTCGGTGTGTCCTTGGGAGCAAGTGAGAGTTAAGGTGCTGTCACCTAATCCTCAACTCCTCCGTCTAGGCCAACTCCTAGCGAAGCCAAGGGGGGTAGTCTCTAACAAATATACTATGGCTTGATCTAAGCTAAGTACAAAAATGAAATCTAGGAGTTTATTTATTCTTTAAACCATCAACCCTAAACTGATAAAACATGAAATAATCATTCACCACGATATATAATGAAATGAACATATACTTGCATCAAAAGGATACTGAGAAACGATTGTTAGGTGCAAGTTTCATTTAAATTAAATAGATAACCAATCTTGAAATGAAGCTTGTGACTTTGCTGAGTGTGAAAATTGAAACTAGTGCCTTAA
>JASDQU010305823.1:248152-258269 GCA_032191745.1 Picea mariana | reverse complement strand
GCATCATCATATTTTTTTAATAAAATTTGAATTATTGGTCATAAAATCAAATAAATATAATAATAGGATTTTCTATTTTAATTAATGTGTTTGGATATACACTCAACAACATGGGCACTTCTTATAGCCATCTTCACCCTCCCTAGCACCAATCGTAATCTAGGAGACATGGGTTGACTACAACACATCCTTTATGTTCAAACTCTCATCAACTCTCTTTTTTCCAACAACATTAACCAATTGGTTGTTATCTATTCCCACAACGAATCAACACTACTCTTCCAACTTCGTAGAGGTCCATAACATTTAGACATAGTCATGTTCAACCATTGCATACAACATATTTTCTTTTAATGGTTTCATTCTTAAACTAGGAGGAAATCATGGGCACTTTTAGACTCAACCTTGAGGAACTTATGTAGGTAGCTCGAGTTCCCACCCTAAGGAGGACACACTCCTCTACCCAACAATACCTATCTCAGCCAACCATGACTCAACAACACCCAACTCCTAGGGAGTGCTCCCCTTATTTCCAACATTCTTTACTATGCATTTTCTTGATGTTTGAGCATACAGTTAGGTAATTGCATATTTTCATCCCTTAAATTGCGTGCATTGGTTTATTTATTATTTTCTCTTGACCATTGAGCTACGTGCATCCTAGTGTGGACCTATTGTAAAACTACATAAGGCCAATGGTTAGATGAATAGAAGTAAGCAACCAATTATAAGTTTTCCTCTTAAATCTGTTCTCTTTTTGTGTTCTACATAAAATTTTTGGGTTTGTTGAGTATATTTTTGGTTTCAAATGAGAGACTCTTGGATCCTCTACATAAAAAACCTTTTGGAAGAAGTTGGGATGTAGGTTGTAGTTCAATTCTACACATCTCTTGCATACAAATGGACAAATAGAGATTGTGAACAAAAGTCTTGGTATTTTTCTAAGATATTTGGTAGGAGATAAACTAGGGAAGTGGGATATGATTTTAATATAGATTGATTTTTCATATAACAAGTATATCAAAATATCTATAAGGAAGACACCGTTTTAGATTGTGTATGGTATATCACTAAAAGGAGTGAGGATTTGGTGATTTTTCCAACTGTAAAGCACGTGAAAAGTGCATATGAAAAGGTATTTGCAAAGTACACGAGGGATATACATGAGTAGGTAAGAAAACAATTGCAACAAAGTAATGAGAAGTACAAAGAGAAGGTAGATCAAAAAAGAAGAATGAAGATATTTAAATAAGGAATTAGTAATAGCTCACCCCAGGAAGGAATGATTTCTTAAGGGAACTTATAACCAACTAAAGTATAAAAAGATAGGACCATGCAAAATCATTAGAAAGATTCCTGATAATGCATATAAGTTGGATTTACCAAATCACATGGAGATTTCACTCGTGTTTAATGATGCAACATTTTATGAGTATCACGAAGGCCTTGAAAAAGTGGAGATAGTTGAGAAAGAATTAGCGATAGATTGGAAAAACAAATTATAGTAAAGAAACCTGAGGAAATCGAGGAGGTGTTGGCAGAAAAAGTTGGTTGGAAGGCAAGGAGTAAGGAATGCAAAACATATTTTATCAAGTGGAAAAACAAAATTTCGGATGATGCATCATGGGTTTCTAAATAAGAACTTGGTTGATTTAGATGACCATATTTAATTGAAAATTTTTCTATAGATGCCTCATGAGTAGGAGCCTATGAAAATTTCAACCAAGCAGGTATGATGTAGGAGAATCCATAGGGAAGTAAGTTATATTGCATGCATTTAAATTTGTATATTTGGCATTTCCGCGTAGTTATAAATGAGGGGTCGTTGGATGACTATGTCAGATTATTTCACGTGATGTTGGAGCTTGCATTTATAAATGGAGAGAATTTAAAGATGATACTTTTTCTTTAAAGTATTTATAATGTGGTGAAATATTTATTTCCTTTAGTGATTTTTTATAACCCTTGCAATATGAAGTGTTGAATATGAATAGTTGGGTAGTTGGAAGGCCACAAGACAAATATCACAAGTTTAAATTGAGGTTTTTAAATGAGGAAAGGGCCTTTGAGCTCCAATATACTAGCCTTCTATAATTATGTTTATGTAGAATCCAAATACTGCGACGATTCTATGAATGTAAGAAAGCTTAGAGTTGATGCATTGCCATTGAATAAAGACTACAAAATTCTAGCTTGATAAGTTCTTTATGTATATTTATTTTGCTGTGTTTTTTTTTATTATTCAAAGCAATATTTTTTATGTTTGATAAATTCCATTGTATCACTTCATTTTCTTAACCATTCCTTTTTTCCTTTGCTTTATTTCATTCAACTCTTTTTAACGATTCTTTATCTTCATAAGGAGTCACATGTAGTCATTAGATGTGACGATTTGGGAATGACAACTAGGATAATTTCTTCCATCTATGCTTGGGCATGGAGTGTCCTTAATTTTCTTCCTTGGCGATTTAAGGACTTGAGACAATGATCTCCCTCCATCAATGCTCTGTGTTGCATCAATTCCCCCTCTCAAACATTCACTTGGTCTTCACTTGGTCTCCATCTTCTTCATACACGCTTGCATATAAAAAGTAGTGGGCCACCATAGAAGGATCAATAGGAGGTGGCAACAATGGCGTCGATGAGGAAACTGAATGGTTTCAATACCAATATTTGAAGGAAATCACATTAGACCCTATAACCTAAGAGTCTAAGCATGGATTTCTTATTTATGATTTTGAAAATATTTGATTTTTATATGTTTTTGCAACTTTATGATTTTTTTAATACTTTGACTTTATACTTGAAATGTAAATTAAAATAAAAGTTAGTGTAATTTTTTTTTGTTTACAAAAACTGGGAAATATATATTAAAAGTGTGGATAAATCCACTGATTTACAAAAAGGGGGCCATTAAAGGCCTTCGAAAAGTATAGACTTTGACATCTAGAGGTATTAGAACAAAATTGATTTTCATAGAGTGTCCTCCTTCCCTAGCTATACCGCTATGCTTGTATTTCACAGAATACAATCGATAAAAGACTCCTTTGATATATATCGAAAAACAAAACATGGCAACTGAAAATTAAAAGGGCTCAACTACCCGGTTCCATTTTGATCTGCTGTTGATACTGACTTACTTCTGGGTGGGGCTCATTGAGGTCCAAAATTTGGTTTACTGAGACTGAGTTTTTATTTTTGGATGCTCCCTGGTTTCTTGGTTGCTGCTGTGCTCTTTCAAGCTTGTCCAAACGACGTTGCATTGTCTCCATAGTGCTACGTTGCTCCTCGATCTGGCTCCTCTGGGAATAGATTTCATCTTGAAGCCTTTCGATCAGGTCCTTGTGTTTAGAGAGAGTTTCGAGTTCAAACGTCAGAGTGGAACTGAGAGATCCCAATTGAATTCTCGTACTGTGGCAGCCCATGCATTCTTCCTCGGGATCCAACTGACTAGTTTCCACGAAAAGGCCTTTGCCACCCTGCACATCTACAAGTGTTGAGGTTCTTTGTATCCTCCAAGAGGCATTCAGTCTGCTAAGGGGGCTACAAGGATACAATGAAATGGGAAGTCTGTGGAGAGGAGAGAAGAAACATAAGCCACATAAGTGCGGGTCTAGAATGTCTAGAGTCCACAGAAGCCACTGGAAAAGGTTTTGAGTGGAACAAAGACGAAACAGAGTGCGATGTGTAAGAATATTCAAATCCAAGCAAGGAGGATCCCCGAAGCATTGGAAGGGGATAAACAAAGTTGGTTGAGACCACTGAGTTAAGTTCTGGGCGAAGCATAAGCAAGGCGGAGGGAAAAGCGAGGAATTCAGGGGAATGCGAGGAGGATCCCATAAGCGTTGAGGAGAAAAAACTGAAAGATCAACGTTAAGGAGTGGCCAAATAGGCTTACCAAAACCACAAAACGACTTTTCCCCTGCAAGGACGAGTACAGGTTGAAATTCCCCCATGTTACGATTAATGCTGGGTTCATGCCAGCCATAAAGGTCGCTAAATATTCCTTGTGCAATGTACCTGAGACCTCCATGTTTCCAAGCTTGGATATGAACTCGACGTCACCTTGACGCATTACCTGAGTATTTGGGCTGCCACACGCCTTGTCCATTTGCATCATAGCCTTCATTCCATGTGTTCCCACAAGTGCGAAAGGACGATATGCCTGATCACCCAAAACCATTATGAAGCCATCATAATGGATGGGACTTGCCACCCGTCCTCTCCTCCTTTTCCCACTGCCTCTGGCATGCTTTGCGTGCTTGATCCACATGCCCTCTGCTGTTCTGGCATCCGTGTGTCTAGTTCACCTTTCCTTGCGTGCGCTGGAGCCCCAAAAAGCCCCACCCACAACCTTTTCCGCGTGTCCATTACACCTGTCCTTGTGTGCACTGGAGCCCCAATAAGGCCCCCCCATCCTTTTTGCGCTGGCTCTTGGTCATGTGGTGCATTAGGTTAGGAGGGATAATGCTTCAACACCTTCCACGCCTAAAGTTCCAAGTGGTTTCCCAATGGATTCATTCGCCAGGTTATCTACTACCTTGTTATGCTCTCTCAGTATGAAATAGAATATTAGCTTGATGGTCTGAGAGTTGACTCGTATTCGATCAATTATTCATTTTAGGCTTAAGTTTTTTGGGTCTGTCCCCTGGACCATCATCCTTATAACAGTCTTGGAGTCACCTAGGACATTTAGATTGAGAATCTGGTGGATCTTTGCTAGTTGGAGGCCTTTTAGTAAGGCGTAAGCCTCTGCTTTGTTATTGGTGTCTTTCCCAAGATTCCAATAGTAATTTAAGACTATTTTTCCTCCGGGCTCGTAGAGAACCCCCCCCGCACCTGCCTCCCCTGGGTTTCCCTTTGAAGCACCATCAAAACAAAGTGCACGGGCCAGTTGCTTTTGGATCCAATCATCTATATTGTGAAGAGTATGAAGCTGCCAACATGATCTTTGCGCTGAGTGTGAATTCTTACCAGAATGAAGGTTAAAACTTGTGATCTAGTCCTTCTCTGGGGTATTCCATTTGGACAGATCTTCTATATTCAAATATTTAGTGTTCATTACTTCTGAGAGAAGCATTTTGGCCTTGCCAGCAACACTTTGGGAAGGGGATTTTTTCCCCTGGAATATTTTATTGTTTATTACTAGCCATATCTGCCAACATATGAACTTGGGGATAGCCCTCTAAATATGCTTAAAGATTGGTTTTTCCCGAAAGGATCCCTGATAATACTTTTTTCAATTCCCCAGGCTAGGATTTAGAGTAGAGGGCCATCTTATTTGCCGTGTTAGATCTCAAAATGCCACGTTCCAGACTATTTTTGAGAAAGGGCAATCCCAGAAGAGGTGTTGAATGGTATATTGACTATTTTGGCAAAGGGGACATTTGAAGGGGCCATGAAAACCTCTTTTCATTAGATTTTCGCTCGTTAGAATTTTTCCATGGGCAAGGGACCAAATAAATAATTTTATTTTGGGCAGAGAGTCTTGGCTCCAAACGTTTTTCTATTTTGTTGAGTTTTGGAACACCCTTAAAGTGGAGAGGAGCGTGTTATATCCATCTTTTACTTGGTATCCATTTGTTCCCCACCCACGACTGTCTGGAGTGTCTCTGAGGATACGAGCTGCTCCTTTGAGGGATGAGGACATAATTTGAGCTTGTATGGACAAGTGGGTGGGGACACCACCCAAGTTCCACTCCTTCCAACTGCCATTTTCATTCCAAGTTGAGATGTCATAGAGAGTGCTTTTGTGTTCGACTATCAACTATCCTTTCAGATCACCAAGATCTGCCTCACAGGAGGTGAGATCCACTCCTAGTATCAGGTCTTACCAAAGCCTGATCATTTTACCATTTCCTAGGATCCACAAAAGGTACTCCTTGAAGAAGGGAATGGCTGCTCTAATTAGTTTCCAGATTTGCGATCTAGGGTGGGGATCAGGCGTGTTATCCATGCATCTTTTTCTTCCTCCTAGCCTATATTTTTTTATTATAGCCATTTTCTACCAGACCTTTTTTCCCGTCACTATCCTCTATAGAAGCTTGGCTCCCATTGCTATGTTGGCCACTTCGGGATCTTTGATTCCCAGTCCCCCACTTTTTTTGGGTAGGGATACTGTGTCNCCCCCTTGCCACAAGAATTTGCAGATGAGTTGGGCCATGTCTTTAAGAACTCCCTTGGGGACCAGGAGGGAAGATAATTGATAGAGGGGTAGAGCAGATAATACATATTTGATCAAGATCACCCTCCCCGCTAGGTTGAGCCACCTTGATCCCCAAGAATCCATCTTTTCTTTGACTTTTTGAAGAGAGAGTTGCCAATACTCACTAGGGAGCGATTTTAAGCATAGAGGTAGTCTAAGATATTTGAAATTTTTCTAGCCCAATGAGATGCCAAATCATAGAATTTGAGCGATCCCTACTCTGATAACAACTGAGACATTCCATACATAAATTTGACATTGTCTTATTGAGGAGTCCACCCGATACTAAGAGAAAGGTGTCCAAAACTTGATTTAGTCTTCTGGCCATGGTTTTTAAAGTTCCACTCAAGAGGATTGTGTCATCAATGAATTGAGAATGGTTGATTCGTTTAACTCCCCGGGCTATTTTGATTCCTAGGATTGAGCCATTGTTTCTTTCCCACTCTAGTGTTCGATTGAGAGTCTCTGCCATGATCACATACAAATGAGGAGATAGTGGACAACCCTTCCTTAAGCCTTTGGAGGCCTTAAAGAAGCGAGATGGTCTTACATTTAAGAGGGTAGCGATCCAAGGGGACGCAATGCAAGTTCCCATCCAGGAAATAAAGTCTTGAATGAACCCAATTTTTTTCATAACCTTAAAAAGAAAATCATGTTCTATTCTATCAAAGGCATTTGCCATATCCAATTTTATTTCCATACCTGGTTCTCCTTGAGAATTGTTGGAGTGCATTGCTTCCTGTACCAAAATAAAGTTGTCCCAAATTTGTCCGCCTGCCACAAATCCTCGTTGATTATGAAGGATTAGTGATCTGAGAAAAGAATTCAACTTGTTAGCTATGATTTTGTAAGAAATATTACATAGAGAAATGGGTCTAAATCTGTCCAGAGTAGAGGCACCATTTTCTTTTGGAATAAGCGTTAAGAAGTAGGAATTGGTGGCTCCTCACATTTTTTTTGATTTATGAGCGAATCTTATCATTCTGATGAAGTCATGCTTGATTATGTGCCAACATTTTTTTTTTATAGAAATGAAGGGTGAAGCCATCTGGTCCCAGAGCTTTGTCTTCGTTAAATTGATTGATAGATTTTAGGATTTCAGCTTCTTCAATTTGTCTATTGAGATGTAGATTGTATTCATCCGTTATTTTACCTGGAATGTGCTTGAGAAGAGAATCAACTAGGTCATCCTCTGCTCTTCCATTTGAAGTATAGAGCTTATGGAAACAATTAGTAGTTTGCTACTTGATTTGATCAAAATCCTTTATAATTTCCCCTTCCAATGTTTCGATATCAGAGATTTGATTGGCCCAAAGTCTATCTTTTGCCTTTCTATGGAAGAAGGAGGTATTTTGGTCCCCTGCTTTCAACCAAAGACTTATGGATTTTTTCCTCCAGATGATTTCTTCTTCAGTTAGCGCTTGAATGTATTCTTTGTGGATTTTTTGCTCAATCATTATATGACTTTGTTGAACCTCTTTTGTCTCTATTTCCTCTTGTATTTTTTTGAGCTGAAGTTTTTTTTTATCTCTGACCTTGTTCTGAGTCGGGTTCGAGGAGGTTTTTTTCCCAATCTTTGAGGAGTCCTTTCACCAACTTCAACTTCTGCTCCCATATGTAATTTGGGGATCCTATAATCCACTGATTCCAGATTTGAGAAATAGAGGACATGGACTCCGATCGATCCATCCATAGGGGGTTGAATATGAAGGGAATGGAGCCCCGGTTTTTTTGTGATTCAAATGTTAGAGAGATAGGACGATGATCTGATCCCTCCGAAGGAAGGTTCATAGAGAAGGATTTATTTGGAAGGGCCATGAAAGAGCTACTTATTAAGAATCGGTCCAGCCTAGCCGCAACGTGGCTTGGTCCCGCTCTTCTGTTGTTCCAAGCGTACATTCCTTTAGCAAGTGGAACATCGAAGAGATACAGATCTAAGATCAGATCATCCATCCTTTCCCTGAATTGATCTCTCATGATAGTGCCCCCTCGTTTTCCCTTTAATCCTCTTGTGGTATTGAAGTCCCCGACAATGATCAAGTTTTGAAGGGGGGTTTCAATGGCCAGATCCTGAAGGGATCGCCAACATTCTACTTTTTCCAGATAATTATTTGGCACATAAACATTTATGATGAAGTATAACATACCTGTATCTTTCAAGGTTAAGGAGACCATCAACCATAACTGGGACTGCACTTGCTCCTCTAGCTTGAACTCTTCCACGTTCCAAAATGTACCTATTCCTCCCAAGGATCCTCTAGAACTGATTGCTTTTCGTTCACCTTTTTTCCATATTTTTTGCAGATCTTGCAAGGTTTCCAGATCCCTCATTTTTGTCTCCTGGATTAGGAGGATTGAGGGTTTTTCTAATTTTAACAATTTTCTAACTTCTTCTTTTTTATCCCTGCTCCCTAGTCCTCTACAATTCCAGGAGACAACTTTAATCATTTATCAGTGGATTTTGGTGCCCCCCCTTTAAAGCGCTAATATGCTACTCCCTTGTGTTGGGAAGACTTGTTTTTCCTGGATTTGCCTTCTTTTTTTAATGCTTCCTCTATTTTTCTTGGATGCCTAGCTCTTTTTCTCCGTCTGTTGCCGATTCTATTTTATTTCTATGAGATTTTCTTCCTGGTTTTTTGTTATGTTTGGTTGGGTGACCTCTAGATCTGTATCACTATCAGAGGTATCTTGTCTTTCATCTTCTGAAAAATCTGGGAGCTCTGGGGAGAGATTTGGGGTAGATTTTGCTGTGGATTCCCCACTTGTGATCAAGTTTTCTTTTTCTTTACCTTTATAACCTCCTCCTCTATCTCTTCTTGTCTCTTTTTTCCATTTTCTTCCTGGATTTCCCTGAGTTCATCCGTGTTACCTTCTATTGGTAGTCCAAAGTACCAGTTATGACTTGATTCCCCTTTATGTGGAGAGCTTGAAGATCTTCTTCTCGGACCTGGAGATTTTTCTCTCTGTCCTTGTGAAGGATTCGAGGGATTTTTCCCAGTAACTTTTTTTTGCTTTGGTTGTTGCCACCGATCATGCTTCAGGTCCTGATCCTGAGTTTCCTTAATCTGAGGGAAATGTTTTGCTAAGTGTCCATATTCATGGCTACTTTGCATTTAAAGGGGATTTGTTCGTAGTCTACTTGTTGAATATAAGACGAGTTATCTAGGTTTAGCTGTATTGCTTTTGGGAGTCCATTTTCCAGGTCTACCTCCACACAAAGTATGCAATAGGCTTGAAGTCCCTGTTGTGGTTCAACATGATCGATATATTTTCCTAATGAGTTGTTGATACTTCTTATGGTTTCATCATTCCAGCAGTGAAGTGGGAGGAATGGCAGTCTTACCCACACAGGGACTGCTGAGGGAATATCATTTTCTGGACTGAAATCAGGAGTCCATTTATTGAGATACAGTCCACGAGCACCCATGAAGTATGGGCCGCTTCAGAAAATCATGTCTGTATCTTCTTTTTTTTCAAATAAGAAATCAAAGAAACCCTTACCACAAAAGGCTGCTGATATTTTTCCCTAGATTAGTTTGCGCCAGTTCAATTCCAACCAGTGGTGCATGGATTTTGGGGAGGGACAAAGTCCTGTGAACTGGCCTATCAGTCCTTTGTCCGCTAGTCTGAGGGCTAGTGGTCGCGCCGAGGGAGCATGCACAACAACCTTTGGGATTTCTCCTGATTTTTTGATGAAACATGATGGAGTTACCTTGTGCGTCTTTGCATAGGAAGATATCAGGGACTGGAAGGCCTACAGATCTGAGGTCGAGGACTTGGGGGGTGGATCCACCCCCTTAGAGGGGGCCATGGCAGCCCGCACACTATCACAAGGGTTCAAAGGAGTGGATCATAATCCCAAACCCTAGCATGATGCTCCGTTCGAAATTTTTTTTTTAGTGTAAATTAATA